>CAEGAG010166330.1:0-51978 GCA_903067065.1 Brachyrhaphis terrabensis | reverse complement strand
AAAGAAAATAGTATTCATTTCTATGGGACCAGATGCAAGATTCAGAGAAAGAAATTTGAAAGAAAGTAAAGGTGCATATTACTATATTTCTTATCTTGCATCTGGTCCCATAGAAATGAATACTATTTTCTTTGACTCCCCCTAGTGGTCTGGAGCACTTCCGTTTTCAACTCTTTTAGTTTGCATGGTCATTTGCTGAACAAACAGAACAAAAAAACATGCTACTCTAGTAAGAAAACAAAAAGAAAATAAAAGATGATGTTTTACTAGGGCTGCACAGTTGGTAGCACTGCTGCCTTACAGTAAGAAGGTCCTGGGTTTGATTCCCGGCCCGGGGTCTTTCTGTACGGAGTTTGCATGTTCTCCCTGTGTGTGCGTGGGTTCTCGCCGGGTACTCCAGTTTCCTCCCACAGTCCAAAAACATGACTGTCAGGTAAATTGGTCTCTCTAAATTCTCCCTAGGTGTGAGTGTGTGCGTGTTTGTCCTGTCTGTCTCTGCGTTTCCCTGCGACAGACTGGTGACCTGTCCAGGGTGACCCCGCCTCTCGCCCGAAACGTTCGCAGCAACCCTCCCGGCCCCACTAGGGACAAGGGTGTACAGAAAATAGATGGATGGATGTTTTACTATTTCTAATATTTACTAATAATACTAATAATAACACTACTTACCATAATCTAAATAAATGCAGTTTAAAGTACTGCATTTAAAGTAGCATCAAATGTTTTTACACTGCATTACACAGTATAGTGAGCACAGTGAGTTATGTTTGTACATGGCTGCTAAATTCAGTCATCATGCTGTTTTCAAGACAAGTTCCGGATTGAAACCTGTTGCATCTGTAGATACATAAAACTGAAAAGATTAAGGACAAGTAACACTTATACAAGCTTGTGTAGTTTCTACATATGAATACTCAGACCTTACTGAAAAGTTTTTCTCTTTGAAACACACTCAAACACACAGACACACAGAAAAACCTGAAACATACTTTCCCTACCCGAGGGGCATTTCAGTCCTCCTTCATGTGATTCCCATTTTCAGGAGCAGGGGGAGAACGGCTTCACCACCCCTAGGTCAGCAGTCAATGATGACAACACAGCAGAATTTGCTTTCTCTGCTGCTGCCGTCATGAGAGAGGAACCTGAGCGAACATGGGACGGCCACAGGCCAGTCACGGTGCACTTTGGACAGGTGAGCTAAAGTGAACATGGGCTGAACTGGAAGATGGACAGTATGGTCCTGAAAAGTGCATAATGAAGCTTGATTATATTTAGTATAATTGAACTGCCTAATAGTGTGTTAATATATACTGTAAATTATATTTTTTAGGGAAAAAAATATATAAATAGAAGATAAAAGCCCTTTTGAAGTACAAACCCATTCAATACATTATATTGAAAAGCCTATTTATTTTAGGAACTTAATAGTGCACAGATGGATGTTTGAAAGCCTTCATTTCTGTTAATTATAATTAACTTTCATTTATAGTGAAAACATGACATTTAAAACTAGATCGCAACATCACACCAGTAGAAATAGTATTTTTAAAAACCGAAATGAGAGCTTAATGAAAAGTGTGCTGTTTTCAAAAGGCCCTTTTAATCTGACAAACAAGATTCATCAGGACATTCTAATTTACGGAATATTACTGTTTAGAAATGTAGGAGGTGTGCTTGAGATCATTGCACATTTATTTATTTTTATTTTTTTTCCCCACCAGGAGGCTTTTTGTGGGCTCTAGTGTCCCTTATTTGATAGTAGGCTGACAGGAAGGGGGTAATAAGAGGGGGGAAGACATGCGGCAAATATCGAACCTGCGACGGCCACGTCAAGGACTCAAGGCCTCCAAATGTGGGTTGCGCTATCCCCTACGCCACCACAGCACGCCCATCATTGCAGATTTATGCAGACAATCTAGAGTTGATGTTTTGTATATGAGCTGAGTTGATGAGTGTCGCCCTTTTCCCTCATCAGCTGTCCTGGATCCTCATGGTCCTCATGCAGACCAGTGAAAGACCTGGTTTACAATCCTGTAGTAAGATCTGTATCAAGACAATTTAGACCTTCTTTACCCACCTTAGACATTGTTTGGGACATTCTGTGAGAAACAAAATTGTTAAAACTGTGTCAAATTCACATAACTTTTGGATATGTCAGCCACAGTGATGACTCATCTTATTTGATCTAAAATGGAGGCAATTAGAATCCAAAAAAATATTTGTTTTTGTTCTGCCAGTTACTAAATTATGTTTCTGGTAATTGTGCTAATTTGAACAAGTGCATTTTAATTACATGAATAACATTGACTATGAAGAAGTGAGTTCATATTTTTCTATAAGGAATTGTGAACTTTTTTTCCTGTTTTGCTACTTCTCTACATTCACAATATTTCCCCATTAGCTTCCAATGGATTTAGGATCTTATTCAGGGTATTTTGTTTGTTTTTCTTTTGACTTGTCCTGCAGAAAGGATTACTTTTTGTGTTCAACTACAAGCTCTGCATTCACTGAACTGAACTTCAGCCATCTTTCTCTGGTCAAATTGTTCACTGTGTTTTTGAAGAACTGGAATTTTTGCATATTGATGTGGAGTTGCATCCTTTGCTTTGTCATTACTACAGGCCCGACCACCAACACTATTAAAGAGACCAAGCAGTAACATGAGTCTGGAAAGCAGCTATGACCAGTAAGCATATATTTAATTATATACACTAAAGTCAAAAATAAAATGTATGTATGGCATAAGGCTTAATACCTGCACTAAAGATGCCTGGACTACTAAAATGTTCTGACTAACTTGGCAGAAATAATGAAATAGATCAGAGATCAAAATTGACCTGTCTTCTCAGTATTGTCTCTGATCGGTGGTTGGCAGGTCTGTAGAGTTTCATTCCCCCTGATGCATTTTTAAAGGTCAGAAATATATGGTTTGATACCCAAGCTGAAATAATGTTTATTCAGTTTCTGTTGAATTCAATACTTCTCTTATCAAAGAACCTGCATCACATGTTTTCATTTCATGCATTCTACAAAAAGAAGTCATGATTGGTTTAAAATCGGAGTGGGCAGGTTTCCTGTAAACCTCTATCAACTGAAAAACCTTGATGGGTGCATTTGTAATGATTCTCATCTCAATCAGGTAGTCATGTTATATACAGTACAAGATGTTTTCAAGACTACATGCATTTGGTCTTTTTTTATTAACAGTTCTTTTAATCATGTACTTGGTACATTATACAAATGTTTTATTAGATTCAATATGAAATAGGATCCCCTACAGCCGGTTGGATTTAGGCTCTAGGTTGAAAAGAAATACGTAAAACTGTTTTCTTTTTCAAAGTTTTACTAGCATTTGGCGCAGTGGTTAAAGCAAATGCCCCCCACCCCAGGAGAGCCTGGTTCGAATCCAGCCTGGTCTACAGAGCCTGGGTTTGAATCAAGCTTGGTCTACTACATTTTGTTGCTTGTACTTGTGACATTGCAATGACAATTAAGTTGAATTATTATTATTATTATTATTCTATGTAAATAATTTTCAGTTATTGACTTCAGAAGTAGATAGGTGGGTCTGTAATGTTACTTGTTTTTCTTGTACAATTGGTAACTTTGTATTATTTTTATAAATAATGATACTTTAATGTTGGCACTTTTAATGGACTTTCAATTCAACTTTTAGAGCAACTTTGCATTAAAAATTTCATTATTTATTGAATGACACTGAATGACAACAGTCATAGACATTCATAAAGACTTCTTTGTGTTCATAACAGGTGTTATATTATGTTTATGACAGTGTCATGTCAGTCTTATGCACACCTCGTCAGATAAAGTGTTACCATGCAATTTTTAATATCTGAAATTAAAAGCATTAAGTAGCTTAGTAACGTTGCAGTGATTCACACACTTGCATTTTTAGGGAAAAAAAATCCCTAAAAATGTTTAAAAACACTACATGTTTAAAAAAATTGTCTGACTAATTTCCAAAAAACATTTTCAGCTCTAATGTTCAGTGTCTAAAAAAAATTATTAGAAGTCCTTCTTTACTTAATTTCCCTTTTTACTTTCTATCTCTTTGACTTACTAGATAATCTGTGTGATGCACTGTAAATTTTCTCTTTTTCTGTCTTTGCTCTGTAGTTCTGTCCGTCCTACTCGTCACTATACAGTGTTTCTGTCAGAGGATTCATCTGGGGACGAGCTCCATTATGATGATGAGTCCATCTCTGGCTTTCCTGACAGTTTTCTTTTCTCCACTCCTTTTGACTGGTCACCTCTGTATGCATCTCTTTGATCACCTTAAATAAATCTTTTTCTACTTCCTTCCTATATTTACCAGTGAAATATGTCATGTCTATATTTCTATCGCTAGCATTATGTCCTAAAAACAAAACATCTTTGCATGTGAAGGGGGAAATAAGAGCCTGCTCTTGTGTGTTAATGAGGGAGTCTAAGTCTCAACATTTTTGCCATAAAGATCCTTATTTTTCCTTATTCTTAAGGTAACATATGGGCCTTATTTATGACTAACTCCTGTGTTACCAAAGACTTTAATAACCAAAGGTCCCCGTCTGTCTGCAGGCCACAGCCATACCGCTCTCTGAAGGAGGTGGAGTTGATAGATGATCATGGTTTGGGGGCAGAAAGCCTCACTGCCCCTGCTAGTCCAATTACTGAAAAGTTCTCCAATGTCAACCTGCTGGGAGACATTTTTGGATGCCAGGATGAACCTGAGTGTCAACCAATCACCCTGGCTAAGAGTCTGGAGGACCTGAGAACACCAAAAGACTTTGGAGAGTTACAAGCAAAGTTCACCTTCCAGGTCAGCCATCCATTAGGAATTACAGCATAAACAGCGAAAAGCCCAGCAGACTGCATAAAAGTTTAGATTATCACAATATAATACTATACAAAGGAAATTAAGCAGAATGGAAAACACAGGGTTTACAAGATTCCTCAAGGAAACCATGTGTGCGTTAAATGAATGTTCATGTGAAATACCCTATTCATTGACAAGGCTAGAACTGTTCTCGATTCTGCAGTCAGCTCTTCTCTCTCCATCCATTTCCCTGCTTTTAGCAGGATGTAAAATTTCCATGATTGAGTTTTAGTCAAATTATTAGGTCTGTTTTTACTATGTAAAAAGCTTAAACTAAATGCCACAAGTAGTAAACTGAACACATTTGTATGATTCAGGAAACATTTTAGATGTGCAGGCAACAGTAGTAAGAGGTTTATGTTTAATCTAGCTGGGCTCTGTAGTGGAACATGAACTATTCAGTGTTCTGTTTGTCTGGTTGTTCCTGCAGAGATTGGACCTGAGCATCAGTGAAAACTCCAGAACTCTTCCAGGACTCAAGCTCTCCAATCCTTACAACAAGCTGGGCAGTCTAGGCCAGGAGTCGTCTCTCCTGCCTGTCTGTGTGCCTCCTGCCTGTGACAGGCCTCCGTCTGTCCAACTTCCAGTGCAGATGGAATCCTTCTCCCCTCTCTGTGAAAGCTCTGGCATAGCAGTAGACTCTCTAGATCCCTCTGCCATTGGTAACATAACCATTCCTCGACCCCACGGAAGGAAGACACCTGAGCTGGGAACTGTTCTGGTGCCCCCTGCTGTGCAGATGCGTTCCAAGTCTTCAGGGAATGGTGAAGGAAGAACTACTCCAGGAAGAGAAGAATTCCGGCAGGCTCTGAGCATGACCTCAGATGAATCCCAGCAGAGGCCCCCAAACCCTGAGGAGGACGGTATCGATCTGCTCAGGCTTTTGGACCCCTTGAGCAGCTCAGCACAGACTAACCTTTCTGCTCTCCCTGATACCTTGAATATCAGGGCATCACCCGCATGCAAGCCAGCTCTAGCACCCAGGCCCTTCCCACAGGGTCTGCCCCGTTTTCCTCCTCACCCTCACATATCTTTAAACCCATTTGCCCAGTCTTTGCAGCACTACTCATCAGCTGTCAGTGGAAATCCCTTTACAGCCATCTATGGTCCTCCATTAGGTTCATACATCCACCCTCCAGCTCAGCCTCAGCCCTTCTCTACATTACCAGGACTCCACAGACAGCCGTCCCCCTGCATTGCCACCCTACCCCCCAGCCACGGGCTGGCTCCGTCAGCGGCCTCCCCCTCAGTCAGTACTCTGCCTCACTCCTCTGGCAGCAGCCATGCCCTCTCCAGCCTGGTGGATTCCGCCTGTGTCTTCAGCACACCTATAAATATGCTGCCAAAGCCTCTGCAGGCACAAGAAGAACATCAGAACCCTCCGGATCCTTTTGGGGACCTGCTTCATATGGCCACACCTCTTATACCACAGAAGAAGAAGGTAGAGGACCTCAGGAGGAAGTGGGAAACATTTGACTAATTGCGTGCATCATATGTGATACACACAATTTTCTTTGTCTTTGTCAAGGTTTTTTTTGCTGTTCTAATGTTGCAGTGGAGTGACAGGGCAAAAACCCCCCGACATGCAGACACAACAGAGACTGTTAGCTGTGAGCTTTAATCCGAAGGAATGAACCCATTGTGTTAACAACTCTTACTAAACACACTTAAGTTCAGAGCTGAGCAGTTTGGTCATGCACTGAATTCAGATTCATTAAATTCTTAGTAAAGCTGCCATAATATGGCTGGCTCATTAGCTCATTAAATCTTCTGGATCCAGAAACTGAAATGTCTTTTGATTTGATTATTTATTACAAGGTTGAAATGCTCTATAATGAGCTTTTCTTTGACTATAGAATATCGTAGTGCTGCTGTTGTGCTTAGTTCATCTGATGACTTAGTGGTATGGCTCCTACACTACAACTGACAGTCTGGATGAAGTGTGTTGGCCACCCAGCCGTCATCCAGACTCCTTCTGTCCTTCTGCTCAGAGTGTATCTGGTTCCGGCTCAGCGTCAGGGCCTGTGGCATAAAATCCCATCTAGAGACAGCTTCGCTTCAAAAACAGTTTGTAGCATATTGCTAATTGCCAACACACTTTTTTCCCCTCTAGCTCCCTCTAGTGTCACCAGAGTTTAGTACTATCACATCAATGCCCTCTATAGGTCTCCAAAGCACACAGTATTTTCTAGCTAACGTCACATCAACTATAGTGACATCCGGACTATAGTGACATCTATAGTCCAGGATGGAGGGGCACAACCATTTATAGCTACTCAACTATAGTGACATCCAGATGTCACTATAGTTGAGTAGTGACATCCAGATGTCACTATAGTTGAGTAGCTATAAATGGTTGTGCCCCTCGATCCAGCCATTGTTTTGCTTATATTTTTGTTGGTTCTTATATTGTACTGTTTTCTCTTGGCCTTCATGATGAATCTTCCTTTTCTGCTTCTGCACTTGACCTGTGAAAATGTTTCCTTTCTTCTTAAAAACTAAATATTTTAAGCAAACTCACTCAGCTACACTAGACTAATATCCCCAAGTTCATTTTAAAATTTCTGCATAAATAAATACAAATGAGGTTTTTGAAACACTACATTTGCATAGTGTGTTTCCTTCCTACATCTTTTTTATTTTAAGTTTTACTGATTTTTTTTTTCATTGGTCAGTTAAACTCTTATTTTTCACCAATATAACTAAAGGAAGAACTAGAGTTCCACCATAAACGGTCATCCAGCCAAAAAGAAGAATCACTACTGATATCGATCAATGCCCTCTATACAAGTTTTTGACAAAGTACCAAGGGCAGGTCTTTTCTAGTAGAAATTTAGAAAAAAAAAAAAAAGTATTTTGCTCATGTAGATGTAAAGTGTAAATAAGGTAATATTTCACTTTAAAAATAATTTTTTAATATTTTCTAAAATTAAAATGGTTGACTATTTTAAAAATATGGTAAATATTTTAAGTAAGTGCTCTTTCAAAATATGAAAGCTCATTGGAGATGCAAAGCCTCATAAAAACAATGACTTTAAAGTTGACATGGCAAGAAAAAGTCATAAAATGACAGCTGTCTTTTTTTATGTATTAGTTTATTAGAACACAAGTTCATATTCAACAAAACAAAATCACAAATTACACACATATTTGAAGATGTGGAAACAGAAAATTAATCAGTTTTTATCATGTGATGTTTTTAAGTTTCACTGGGAATGGCAAGTATTATAAGTCCTTGTAGTCTTTTATTGTCAGTGGTGAATTGACAATAAAGTATAAGTATGACTAATTTGACCAATATCATTAGAAGGTAAACAAGGTTTTTGCCATGAAACGCCAAGAAGATTAGGAAGTTCTGACAGGTAAACAGGAAGAGCAGAAAAATGTAAAAACAAGTTTTTGTTTGATAAAATTCTGCGTTGCTCTATCAGGTTTTTAACATATTTTTACTTATATCCTTTTATGATGAATGTGTCTGTGTATAAATATATGCTGCTTGTGAGTGGTGTTTAGTCATCGCTGATATTAATCTTCATAATCAAGTATTGGATAGATGTTCTCCTTTTGTGATTAATTTACCCAAATATGACAAAACCGTACTGGCCTACTGAGACCAGTGGTGTTTTATTTCTTTATTATTTTAATACAAATATCAACATCTAAATATATGAATATAACTGCAAAGGAAACATCTGATTTTAAATGAAAGATAAAGAGCTGAAACATTTGTTTTAAAAATTGTACTTTTGAGTGTTACGTTATTGTATTAGAGAATTTACTTGACTGCATTATATACTTTTAAACAAAAGCTTCCTGCTGACTTAAAACTATTTTGTATTTATACTAGAAGACACAGTTTGATCTCATGACAAGGGCCACATAAAATGATTCTTAGTTGACAGTGGAAATGATGGTTGGTGTTGTTAGAGCGGGTGCAGAGGAAGCCTTGCTGTCCCTCCAGCGGCGGGAGCCTCTATAGATTGTTGAGCTCCAGCAGGGTTTGATCCAACACCTGGTGCATGTCCAGGTTCTCTTCTTTGGCCTGGGCCAGCTTCTCTGAAGTTAAAAAAATCCAGCTTGTTCTTGTATTTCATATTTTCAATTATGGATAAAAGCAAAATGTAACACCTTCTATTGACGTGTAGATAGTCGACAAAAACGTCATCCATACCAATGCAAATTAATACACATTTATATATTTATGGTACTGATGGAATCTGAACTAAAGTATGGAGTGGACTTGAAGAGTTTAATGTTTGATCCCAGAAACTTCTATAAACTGGTTTTATTCTTACCATCAAATAGATTGGCACTGGATTTAAGTAGGAAGATTTACAAGGAGCTCTTTAGTTATAGAAAGGTGAACAAAGAAAGAACAAACCCTTTTTACATTTTGTCACAATATAAAACCAAACCTTAGTGGATAATTACAAGCTGGTAAGAAGGCTGGCTCTGGATTTGGGGCTGTTCCTTCCACTTTAACTAGATGAACTGGAAGGTGTTCCTGTTGAGCAGGTTTAGTATCAGCATTTATGTGATCCTTGAGAAAGGCTCATTTTTGGAGAATACTGCCCCAACTTATGTGTCAAGTAAAAACGTCAGATTGTTTGCTTTTAAAAGCACAACTCACTAAAATATAAGTTGTAACACCTCATTTATTAATCTGGTGATCATATGCACAGTACTGATCAGACTGATATTCAACGACAGTGTCTTCAGTCAGAGTTTTTCCCTCTGCCTGGCCAAAAAAATAGGCTACATTAATATTTTGCTGGACTGTCTGTAGTCATGATTAAGGCACACATTCACTGTGGCATTGTTTTGATTATAAGCTTCTGCTGATTTATTTCCATCCAGTGTTGTATTAATTTTTCACCCAGATCTTGCATTGATGATGGTGGAGTCTGACCGCTGTGCAAAACTTTCTCCAGCAAATCCCGAAGATTCTCAACTGGGTTAAAGTCTTGATTCTGTCGGTGGTCAATCCATGTGTGAAAATGATGCCTTATGCTCCCTGAACCTCTTTCACAATTCGAACCCGTTGCTATCTTGGGATATGCCAGGCTTGTACAGTAGGCAATAGGCGTGGTGGGTAATCACTTCACCTGCCTCTCTTCTTACCTTGATGGAGCTAATGCTACTCCTGTACTGAATATGAAACCACCGATCAGACATTGGAGGAAGACCGGACCCTAAACATCTATTACCGGACCGGGCACAGAGCTACAGAACTACTTATCTGTAGTTAATGACACATCAGAGGGACACGTCATTCATTGTTTGATTTATGATGCTGATCAGTAATCAGTAATTTTACCCATAAAACAAAGTATTATGGTTATACTTTGTTACCAATAATACAAACTACTATGGGTATTGTTACCCAAAGTAACAATACTTCCTTTGGGTAACAAAGTAAGTGTACTCGCTCTAATACATACACACCTATACACCCACTATAAAAAATTTACTTTAAAAAGTGTATTTGGGTTGTTGTAGTTGATGTTATGAACTTACAAATCTTTAACTTAAAGGAACTTTTTACTTTGACTTTTCTTGGAACAATTAAGTTCAATGCCACATTCGAATCCTACTACCGACCTCAACCAGGGTGCTGTGGTGGAGCAGGGGTAGAGTACAACAAACATAAGGAGGCTTTAGTCCGTGTAGCATTCGCAGGTTTGAGTCCCGGCATGATAACCTTAGTTGCATGTCTTCCCCCTCCTTCATTACCCACTTTCCTGTCTAACTACTCTCAAAGGCTGTTTGAGCTAAGCAACAAAAAAAAAACATTCAAAAGAGAGATCCTTTATTAGTTTACTTCTTTATTTGAAGTGATCTAAATGATTTGAGTAGACTGGCTTAAGTTAGTTATTTTAAACACACTTAATGAATTCAGTAAAAAAAAAAAAAAGTAATATATTGATTTGGATAAACTTCGTAAATTGAGTTGTATACACATAACTTGCATTGGAACTGTCTTAACTGCCACACTCAGTGGTCTCCGCAGGCACGTCTTCGTATTTTGGTACTTTTGAATTAAATTGAGTTGAACTGATAACAGATTGTTTTGTCATGCAAAATAGATTTTGGACCCAAGACTTTCCAGCTTGACAGGAACACAGCTACACTGTAAAATATTTCAAGGTGGTTTAACTTGAAAATGGAATTTAAGTCAAGAAGAAAATTGTTTTGGTTTTAACTCAGATGATTAATGTTCATAAAGTTGATTTAACAACAAGAGACAAGCTGTCTAAACATTATTTTTAAGCTTATTAATCTTAAATAGTGAGTTTTAACTTAATGCTGCAATTTAAACCAAATGATTATTTCACAAGAAAGAAACACTGCCCTCACCTAGTTAAATAGCACACACTTCAAGTTAAAATAACTACTTATTTTACTTGAGAACAATTTAAGTTCTTGTTTGAAGTTGCATAAAAAAATTTCTGATCTGATAATGAACTTTATTAATTATCACATTGAATTCTGCTCAGAAACATTTATTGTAAACAGGACATTATCCTCAAGCTTCGCAAACATCTGATGCATTTAATAAACATTTGTCTTAATAACACAAGAGTCAAATCAATGAAATACACTTTCATCTCAGGAGACAACATGCTGCTAAGCACTCTGGGTAGTAGTTCCCACTCCTGTCGTTTTCTTCTTTCTTCTAAGCAAAAAAATTTAGTTTATTCAACTCTTGGAGGTTTGACAAAATGAATAAAAAGTTAAAATTAATAAAAAGTTAACTTGTGAACGTTTATTTTTCACAAACTCACATATTTGGGTTCAAAATCTAAAACTTGCTAAAACTATTTGACTTGAAGAGTAGAAGATAGTAAATGCTATTAAATGCTGCTAAAATGTTTTACAGTGTAGCAAATGTGCCACAATGCAGCCAAATTTTACATTTTTAATATATAAATATTTGTTCGATGGGATATAATTTGTTCAAGTTAGGATCTAGTTAGCAAGAGTTCCAGAGGTGTGTACAGTACTCTAATCTAGGTTGGATCAAATAACTTTAGGTTTTGAATCACTAAATCAAAGTTAATTCTGATTAATTAAAAGCCACAAAGTAGCTCCTTATTCAAGTTCTGAGTAGTTTTCCATACAGATGATAACTTTAGTGCTGTTATTACCACCAAAAATGAAATTCAGACCAAACCAAACAAGACTAAAGAGCCCTATGTATAAACCATCTGCCATCATCACTTTGTCAACATTTCTCATACGTTTTTCTGGTGGTCAGACAAAGGCAATGCTGAGAAATTTAGCGTAGAGAAAACCAGTATCTGAGTTGTGGCCATCTCACACTAATTAGACATTATTCTCTGTACTGCAAAGTTAACGTTTGGAAGTCAAGTCAAACAAAAAGAAGGGAAAATTGGGAAAATAGAGAATTTGATAAGAATAAAAAGTTTTATTACAGAAAGGAGGAAGAAGATTTAAATAAATACCAATGACATTAACTCCAGACCTCAGGACAGGTAGTATTGAAATAGGCTAGCTGTAAGTTCAAAGAATAGAAAGAGGAAGAGTTTAGAAATCTTCCAGCCAATAACAAATCTGCAGAAGAGGAAGAGACCAGCAAAGCAACAGGGAAGAATGGGGAAGCAAAAGAGGAGAAGAGGAAGCTTCTACAGTGTAGTCATGTCATTGAGGGCCAGGTCCAGCTCCTCACTGAGAGCCTTGCCCTTCAGCTTCTGAGCATACACTTCATCTGGAAGAGGACATGGACAGAAGGACAACACAGGGAAGGATGGGAACACATTGAAACGAAAGAACAGGAAAGAGAAAAGAACAAAGGTTTAAAAAATAACCAACTTAGAAACCTCCACATCAAAATAAATAATTCACAGGAAGGATAATATCTGGCACATCTTTCAGATGAAGTTGAAATCATACAAATACTAAGTTCAATAAACTTCAATGAGACACGTTTATGACCATCAACAGGCTGATGTTAACCTTAGCTGGCACTGCTGCAGAAACCGATCAAATTCTTTCTACAACGCAACACAGATTGTAACAGTCCTGCACAATATTAGAAAATCCTGCAAAGGCTATCACAATGCATAATTTATCAGGTGCAAAATATGCCTAGTATATCCCTAACCCTACTCTTAATCAAAACTCAATTCACACCGAAGTCCTAAACATAAATTATAACCAAAAAACATCCCAAAGCCTGGAGCCCAGGGTTTGGGTCCCATCAGTAGAAATCTGTCCTCTCAACATAGTATTTGTTGGAAAAATGATCTTTACAAAAAACAAGGTCACACACACACTGACTCTGTCAACTAAAAGGGAAGCTAAGTATTCCTGTAGCTTTAAACCAATCACCTAACAGATTGAGAATTACATCTGCAAGAGCTGCCTGCAAACACAAAGGTAACTGGGAGGACTGGATGACTGGAAGGTCTTATTGACACTCTGACTGAAAGCAGGCCTGTTAGATAGAGTATTACATACCTTCTAGATCATCAATGGTCTTCTCCAGCTTAGCCACAGACCTTTCTGCAAACTCTGCCCGGGTTTCAGCCTGGAACACACAAACAGTTAATGACCCACAGTAACAAGCAAACTGAGCACAGCACAAAAACTAAACCACCTGGCATGGCACATAAAATGAAAGTGACATATAATGTGTCAGTCACAATAACACCACATATAAGTCAAAGTAGAACACTCATTTTCATAGAGATGAAAGCAACACCATCTTCTGCAGAACTAAGAAAAACTATTTCTGAATTGTTGATACACCAATGGAACCTGATGCACAATCTGATTAGATTGTTTGTGTTGGTGGAAACAGAGTTTCCAAACATTTTATCTTTCTGGTTGAATGGTAATAGAAGTCCAAAGGACTTCTGTTGTCAGTCTTACCATCTGATGTGTGAAATAGTCACAGTAAATTTAAGTGATCCAACCTGAAACCTAATCATTCTAAAATGGACTGAATGTTTTGCTGACATAATAGTGACCCTCTCTGTAGAAGACCTTATATAACATTATAAAATCTACAGCTCCAACTTCTTTACTTCCTCATCATGCAAAGGACTAGTTCTCTTTGCCTTACAACACACTTATGACTCCCACAGTCTGTGGGCCAGTACGCTTCACTGTCTATCTAATAATTAATTACTGAATTGAAATGAATTAATATTAAATTAAGTTTTAATTGAAAGAAAATTAAATGTGAAACGAATTAAAAGCGGAGCATGAGCAGTTCTAAACAGGGGCCAACAGGGTCCAGAGCCTCTGTACGGAATAGATAATACTAAATCAATTTCTTATGATGATGATGTGTGTCGGCAAAGAACCCATAATTGGTACCTTGAACTACTTTCATTTTTTCCCTTCACGGTTTTATTCTAACTATGAAGTAAAAGGTAAATTGCACACCATTACTGGGTTGCACAACTTCATATTTTTTAAAGTCAACTACAACATGTTAAAAGTCGAGTCGATGTCAACTAGTTGCAATGACGTCATAGCAACAAAACTGAAAACTTACATGCTTTATTAGCTTTATTTATGGTAAATATTGACAAAAGAAGACTTTTGTACTAAGTTTATTATGCAGAATTGTAAAAACAAGAAGCAGAAGCATTATCTCACACTTATTCACCAGCAGCGGAGGAGATGTGATCCGACAAATTGCGCAAAGTCGGGTCTGATTTTGAATTCTTTTCTTTTTTCATTGCTAAGAACGACTATTCAATTCAATGAGCTGAATATCTGAAACAGGTGCTAATGATCTGATATGCTCACATTGGATAGCTGCACTGATAAGATTACATTGACCACAATTATATTTTTGGAAAATAGGGGAGAAGGGAACCAAAGACGGGAGTTGAATTCTGAAATTCAGCGGCCCACAGCCTCTATACACTGTGCCAAGCAACGCCCCTAGTCCTGTAGCCCCTGCTGGAGTTTGCAGAACCCATTTGGTAAATGTGATGGTCGCCTGCTGTGTAGCAATGTGGCCGGTTAATTATGTTTCAATTAAGGTCTTCGATTATGGGAGGCCCTTATGTCTACACTACCCCTAGACAATCACTTTAATAATAAATGCCTCTGAAGGACTTAAAATGCTTCTTGTTGTCGTGTCCTCCCAGTTTCTTGTTGCGGTCATCAGAGTCGGGCCGTAACAAATTTACGGCTCCTAGTTCATCTTTTTGGAAAAATTAGATTTGTCAAATAATTGCGACTGGTCAACTAGCTCCGTAAAATGTCACTGCAGAGTAAAGAATCGATTAGTCGATTGTTGGTGCAACCCCTAAGTCATCCTGAGACAGGATTACAGTTTTCATCTGCTGGATCTAGGCTCTGCAAACTGCAGCTCCAGAGCCAAAAGTGGCTCTTTGACTCGCTTAACATACTAAATGCTCCATTACTCCATTGCTCTGTTTTTGTTTCTTTTCTTTTCTTTTTTGAGTGTTCCCAGGACAAAACACTGGCCCTGGATTCCCAGGTAAATTTGCATTTTACCATCATCTTTGCCTTATTTTCACTTAATTTCAATTTCTCTGTTTAGACAGCTAGAAATAAATCATTTCACAGTCCTGCACACATTTATATTTGGGCATACATGGTTTAGGGGACATGTTTAAAAACTGTTTTAGGAGTATTTAAATTCAACCAACAAAGGAAGAGCAATAGAAGGATAAATATTCTCACCTCCTTCAGCTTCTCTGTAAGCACTTTAATCTCTTCTTCATATTTGTCCTCTTTTTGTGAATACTGAAATCCAAAACAAAAAGTATAAACAAAAAAGTTCCATGGAGTGACATTTCCAACCAAACTTTAACATCAACAGAGAAACAGAAATAAAGCTTTCAATGTGGCAAATCCTTGATCTAGATTTTGTTTTTTGTCTCTAATGACTTGAATATCTAGAAAAATGCAAGAAAATAACAAGATGTTGAAACATTAAGCTGGAAAATGGTACAGTCATACTATTTAGGTCTTTTCATTGTACTGCCTAACTTCATATATGTATAAGTATATTGACATAAATGTGACCAGGAATTATTTCTTCCTCATATGTTGGTTTTTGTCAGCATTTCAACACATTTCTATCACCAACCTAACATAGATCAACCTCACCATCTTTCTCTGGTGATGTTGTCGTTACCATCTTAACTCAACCAGCAATGCAGATGTTGAATGAACATGTCGTTCTTTGCTATTTTGCATGTTTTTCATTGACCAATCATGTTAGCAGCTAAATCCTCCTCATCTCTCACTGTACCTTCTCAGCCTGGGCTTCCAGGGACTTCAAGTTGTTGGTGACATTTTTCAATTCTTCCTCAAGGTCAGCTGATTTACTGAACAACATAGGAAAGAAGAAAAGCAGCAGAAGAAAAGGCAGTAATTTGAAAGACAGAAACAGGTGAGAAGCTCAAACCAGATGCAATTTGATGGACCAAAAACATTTTTATATGTCAACATTTTTATAAATATCAAAATAAAATAAAATATTAGATACGTTTGACTGTTACATTAAGTAGAAGTAAATGATATTGTCTTTGGAAACAATGGATATAATGTTAAAGGTCCAGCAATATGCAAAGGAACCATAGATTCAGTAAAATGTCAGGGAGTCTGGAGAAAAACGTTACATAAATATTCTAAATAAATCTAATAAACATTTTTAGTGAGCATTGGCCAAAGCATAACATACAAAAACAGATCTCTGCTACACATTTCAAAAAATTAATGCTCTGAACAAAAATACCTTTTAATGAGTAACACCACCTAATAAAATTCCTCATAAACATTGACTTATTGTAGTGTCTCTCAACACAAGTTATGTATTATTTAAATTATAACTTGTTAAGCTGCCTTATTTTAAAACCTTGTCTGGTTTTTCCATGTCGGGGATCATAGCTGAGAACCAACATGTAGGTAGAAACAAATATGTCATCTTGAAAGTAACATTTATAGAAAAGATTCTAGACTTTTCCTAGATCGATATCCCAACCAAACCTCAGACCTCTAGGACTTTCGCCCAGGCCAGGAGCAAAAAAATAAAATGCACTCCTCAATATTCTGCAGTAGATATGAATTGATATTGGCTCATGACAACGAACATAAAAGATTTAGGATGTATTTGTTGTGAATTGGTTCTATGTAAATAAACTGATCTGAAAATGTCTTTGTCAGATGTTGAAGAAAATATGTCTCTATTTGTAATTAAATGTTTTAATAAAACCATCTTAAATTAAATGTAGCCATAAGAGGAAAATCAAAAATAGATTAATGATCTGCACCTGCATGGCGTCTCAAATGGTAACCATTTGTTATTAAAACTAAATCTTCATTTTGTCCAAAAATATTGTTTGATCAGAACTTTTCATACAGAATTGTAAAAAATATTCATACCAGACAAAATTATGAAGTATTAAGTAAAGGATGGAGAGGAAGAGAAAACATGCAAATTAAACAGAAGTGACAAGCAGAGATGAGAAGGTTAGTGCAGGCTGCATCAAATACCTCTTCCTCACCGCACATCATCAACTTCAAATTCTGGTCCATGAGCCTGAGCTCCTGTTCAAGATCCCTGACTCGTCTAGGGGTTTAGTCCAGGATGGGGCGAGGCGTCACACAGAAAACAAGAATGTATTCATGCTTTCATGCAGTGACACATTTCACAAAAACACAACAAAATATGTGACTGGTGCATTTTTACATGCTGTTCAACTGTAGGAACACAAAAAATGCTACAAATAAAAACAAATGTACATTCAGAAATCAAATCACTTAAATGAGCCTGCCATTTGTAGAAAAAGTTGCTGCTGTTAAGTTTTTTTTTATTATTGTTTATTTATTTATAATCTGTGTGGCCACCATAATCAGATCCAATTGGTTTGCAGGTCATGCTGTAGGTGATCATGGTACTTACGCCTCAGCTACCTCAGCACGCTCCTCTGAGCGTTCCAGATCTCCCTCCAGAATCACCAGTTTACGTGCAACCTGCAAATATATTCAGGCCCTGACGTCATTCCACACAAAACCTGCTCATGTTGTTGATACAATACCTCAACTCTGACTTTTATAACCAGTTGTTTACTGTGACCTCATCCTGATCAAAGTGAATAAGAAGTTATATTCTATTTACTGAATTTTAAAAACAGGGTAAAAAGGAAAACTATCCTCTTTTAAATCCAGCTGCATCTCCTGGATTTCCAAAGTCCAGAAAGAACTGTTTCTGGACTTTGACTGGTCCATTGTGGAGTCTTGTTTCTCTTTGTTTAGCCATTCTGTTGGAGATTTGCTGCTGTAGTTTGAATTTTTATCCCATTCTAAATCAAGACAGATGGTGTCACATCTAACTCTTTATAAGACACTTTTAACACTTGCTGGATGACTCATTGACTGCAGTCGGCAGCACAAATCTTGTCTGGTTCACATGTCAACTGATGCCAGGAGAATTGAAGTTGGAGGTATTATGTTAAATTAGTAGTCCTTTAATTGGCCGGTAGTTGAAGTTCGTCCTGTAATCAGTGGGTTGCCGGTTCATTATTGTGTTTTGAACCATTCAGAGGTGGACTTGCTGCGGTGCTAGGGCTTGGTATTTTGAGGTATTAGTATTTCTAAGTGATACTAAAATTGAAATTCCATCTTAAAGTGAAATCCTTTGTTAAACTCTAAACAGAAAGAATGTGCAGAATTAGTCCCACCTCTTCATATTTACGGTCCGCCTCCTCAGCAATGTGTTTGGCCTCCTTCAGCTGCATCTCCTGGATTTCCATTTTCTCTTCATCTTTTGTTGCTCTGTTCTCTATCACCTTCATTCCTCTGAAGAGAAGGACAGACGTAAACGCTGGTCAGGCAGGACATGGTGCAGCATTCGCCAGCTTGGCATAAATCTCTCTACCAGTAAAAACCTAAACATTTCACATTCTGTATTACAGGTCAGACAACCGGCTCTAGTCACACTTTTCTTACTTGGTGTTTTATTTCCAATTTTATTTGTACATGAAACAGTGATGCAATTTAAACTATAGAACCTGACTAAATATTTTGTATTGCTTGGTCCCAGATAAATACGTTTAAAAAAGCAAAAGTAAAGAATATTGATAAGAGCAGATCAACAGGAAGGTCTTCACCTCTCGCTTTCATCTGCAGCTTTCTCTGCCTCCTCCAGCTTCTGTAGAGCAGTAGCTAGCCTCTCCTGAGCTCGGTCCAACTCCTCTTCCACCAGCTGGATGCGTCTATTCAGAGACGCCACCTCTGCCTCCGCCTGCAGGAACAGAAACACTCTGGGTGTAAGCCTCAGTACAGAAGAGCAGTGACCCTAAATAACAAATAAACCATGATGTCCAACAAAAGCAATATCCTCCAAGAATCAGTTTCCAACCTCTTCCTCCCTATTTACTGAGGAACATTCTGAGCAGCTCACCTTTAGGAGCTCAAATGTCTGAACAAATTAGAAGATGCCTCTTTACTTATGTTAAAGACCTTGGGCTCTTTTACAGGTATAGATGAACATTTTCTTCACCAGAATAAAAGCTGAACATTGACTTTCTGAAACTGAATTTCTAATAAACTGTCTTTTCAGAATGTGATTGTAAACAAAATATTATTGTCTCAAACAGGTAGAAATTCAAACTTTGAAAATCTGATCGTTAACAATATGTATTTTTGATCAATAGTGTTTCATCACTTCATAATGTAACATGTTGCTGGTTTGTGTTCTCTCCCTATCATACAGTTACAGTTCAGTTATTGATGAAAAATCCAATGAATGAATAAATGTACAGAAAATCTCAGTGTTGTGTGACTTTGTTTCTGTTGCCAGTTTTTTATTTATTTTTTTAATTTTTTTATTCATTTTCAACTCCTTTGCTGCTGAATCAATTCTGTTCTGTTCCAATCCTCTGTTATGTGTGAAGAGCGCCACCGCCTGTTTACCAGTAGAGCAGACCGGATGTGACGACACTGTAGAGTTCATGAACTAAATTCGCAATGACAACGTTAGATTAGTTAGACCATTTTAATTGAAATGATTAATGTTCAGGTCGAATATGATCTTGGCCATCAAACCTAATGGCGAATAAATGAGGGAGTGACCGAGCAGCGCCCCCTGGAGGCCGGCCGGCCTGTCCGGTCCCGGTGGTTACCCTCTCTCTGGCCTGCCTCTCCATGTCGGCCTCCGTCTGGAAGAGTTCGGCCCGATCCTCCGCCTCGTAGACCTGCTGCTGCAGGTTCTGGATTTTCCTTCTAACAGCGTCTATGGATGTTAAGGTCGCCATTCTGTGAAAGTTCAGCCCCAAGCTTCCCGACGGCGTCACGGCGTTTCCATGGCAACCGCTCCGGAAAGTTCCCCCGTTGTAATTTCAAAATAATGTTAATACAAACTTCAAAAAAGCTCATTTTTAAGTTTAAGTCATAGGAACTATATTTTTGATTAGGTTGGGTAGTTTGTCATTATATGAGTCACACTGTCCTCTTGTCATTTTTGCCTATTGATGATAATCGAATATTTAATTTACAGATAACCAAACCTCTTAATACCTCCCTGTTTTGCTGCAGATAGAATAATTCTAGTATTTTATTTCAGTTCAAACCAAACTGATAAAGGTTTATTCATACCAAAGGGAAATCACAGAGATGTTGTTGCAACTGGACTAGACTTTCAGAATCCTCCTGTATGTGGTAATCTTATTCAACAAGGTTATGATGGTGACCTTGGAGTGTTGACAGTATTGTTTGTTCTGATGCCATCTGTGCAGCTGCTGTCTGTTTTTACAGGAACTAATCGTTACATCATAGATATTGTGGGAAGTTCTGTGGAGGTAAACAGGAAATGGTCAAAATTTGTAAATCATGCTGAGCTTTGTCTGTAACCAGAGTTTTTAAACAAAAGACTAGTTTAAGAAGGTATACTAAACATTCAGTAACACTGTTACTACTTGTCTGTAATCCACTCACATCCGCTGCCTTTTTCTCTGCTTGCTCCAGCTTCTCCTGGGCATCCTTCAGAGACTCAGAGTATTTGTCCAGCTCATCTTCTACTCCTTTGAGTTTCTTCTGCAGGCCCAGCAGCTCCTCCTCCAGCTGCAGGACAGACACACAGACACAAACACAGAGACACAGACAGCGTGATTAAAGGGTCTAGAAGATTGTATTTTCATGTAAGGTTTTCTACTAAAAGAAGAAACTTAACATCAATGTTTAAATTAATAAATTTATTTTACTGAAACATTCATGATGTAATATTCTATCATTTTAGACAGCTTTTAGGAAGAACAGCTGGAAGTTTAAAACTCTGACCAACAATGTATCTTAATTATACAGATTTTCATCAAATCTGTAAACTAAATGACTCCTTCCCAGTGGTGGAATGTAAAGTATAAGTAGTTTGTTTTTTCATGTCTGAACATTACTTGAGTTGATCTTTTGAGAGTGCTTTCTACTCCATTACATTTCTATAATGTGTTGCATTACTGTTTACTAATTGATGACAAACTGGAGTTGAAATGTTAGTGAAATGATCAGTTCTTTGATGCCCTATTTTTAGGCAGACAATATACTTGAATGTGTTTACTGCAGCTAAAACAACACATTGGTTTTGGTTTGTGCTTAATTAAAACTTTCAAATGTATAATCATTCCTCTTGTATTGCTTAATAGCATTTATTGCTGCAGGTCATCCCTGAAATTCTGATGCACCGAATCTAAAGTCTAAGTGTGAACTGTGTCACAGAGCAAAAACATAATTAAAACATAAATTTTCTGCAGCCTTGTTCATTAAAAAGACACCACTGATGTATTTAAAAAATATATAGAATATATACAAAGGCACATTAAATGATATTCTAGACCATTGTAGAGAATAAATTCAGCAAAGGGAAATTAAATGTTGTAACTCATTCATTTAGATTCTTCAAAGAGTTATTAAAAATGGTGAAGACTGTTAGCTGGAAAGATCTCCTGCAGTGGTCTGTACTGCACTGAATCTGAAGAAGCCTCTGACTGAAGATGCTCTGCGTTCCCAGAGCATCCTCTCATGAAGAGGATGTAAACAAGCAAATATGTTTTTGTGATACATCTCCATCTGTTTTCTTGTACTTTGACTTAAGTACAGTGTTGACGAGTGTTTTCTCCACCACTGCTCCTTCCTAATGATTCACTTCTGAACCAGCAGGAGGAAGGAACTATGATGTCAGGAAAACCCAGAGGTAGAGCTGAGCTTGGTCTGTCTGTTCTGTCAGCACATTATGGGGAATAGAATAGAAACTAAATAGAATAGAAACTAAAGGAATATAAACAAATGCTATGTGATTTGAAAACAGAAGTTTATCACTGCTACTTTTATGTGTGACTTCTTTACACAGTGAAATAGTTGAATGTGCTAATCTGGGACATTACATGGATAAATGGGTTTACTGATAATCAATAAATTAAATAGATAAATTAATGAAACAAATAACCAATAAATAACTAACCAGTAATTCACCAATAAACCCAAAAATGGAAAAGAAGTAATGGTCCTGATTCATCTTCAAAGAACATGCATCACACTTCAGTGACCATCAATTACTATCAACCTTGATGATTGGAAAACACAGTGAGAGAAAGTTTCCCCAAACTACAGGCTAAAATCTGAACACACAGCAGCAAATAACAACAGAACCTTCTTTATTTCATGATTCAAATAATCTATTTCACAAAATTGATGTTAAAATGTTGTTTAGAATATTACCATCTGCTCTAGACTTAATTTGTGCTTTTGTTGACCAGTGACTCATATCAAAGACAGTTGCAGCTTAAAGGACTATAAAAAGCCTGGGGTAAAGCAGAGTTAAAGGCTTGGTGACAATGTCCCAGAACAAATGTCCTTTCTATTTGAGCTGTGGCATCCTCCCCCAGCCTCCAGCCATCTAGGGTTTCTGCTTCACAAATAGAGTCCAGTCTCCCTGACCCACAGCAACAATTCAAAAAAGGTGGAGGTCTGCAGAGGGAACACAGAAATAGACATTCCAGATTTCAATACTCCTAAACAAAAAAATGCAGAAGTGCAGGACCTCTGGGAACAATGACATCTGAGGTTAAAATAATGTCACTTATAAATATACTGCTACCTGATCTTGTCAGATGCAACTAAAGAAAGTAACAGCCCCAGCAGTAATCCGCCCTCTGGGCGCTGGTATCATCTCTTTAACCAACCTAATGCTGCCACTGCAGATGAAGCAGCACAGCTCTGCTGCTGCAGAAATATGGATTAAAATGTTGCTTAGAATAAAGAGTTGCTAGTTTAATGTGAAATTAGCAACTCAGGGCTGTGGTGTCTGTCCTGTAAGCGGTGGGATGCTGGTTCTGTCATTGTGTTACCTGCCTGGTCTCTCCCTGCCTCAGGGCAGTTGTGGCTACTATCCAGTAGTTCACTACTGGATAGTAGCCACAGTAGTGTGTCAATGTATGAAAGACTGGATGGAGTGTGAAGCACTTTGGGTTCCCTGGACTTAATAAAGGACTATGAAAGTAAAAGCCTTTCAGCATTTATCAAACAGTGCTTGTCTCCTCCAACAGAAAGTCATTCTCCGACTTACAGAAAAAAGTGCTTCAAATCAATGAGACTTCTGAGTTGACAAACTGACCCAACTATCAACAGCTGCAGTCGACAAAATCTGTTCATCTTTCAGGCAAACGATCCAGGGTGTGAAAACTACAGAGGAAGTGATGTCATCTGAATCTTAATAAATGATTCTAAAATTATTTTTGACAATTTTGTCATGACATTCAGAGACAAAACTTGAGCAATGCTGGATGTTTAATAATGTCAGTATTTGAAAAAATGACCAATGAAAACAGTTTGGCAATTGCAAATGTGATGCTCAACACTGGTTGGCTTGGAACAGATTATTAACTGAACAACCATCCTTCTCTGAGGTCAGAGGTCAGATCAGCGATCAGAAGATTTTTATTCAACTTCCTGTTTCTTAAAGGCACCTGCAGAACCGTCCCATAGGCAGGAATCTTGTGTAGGTCTGTGTTTCTAAATCAAAAGCAAATCCATTGAACAGTTATTATGTGTAGTCTTTGCATCAAAGTGGAAAAGAACTGTAGATGCCTTGTTGATATGTCAATGAAAAAAACTGAATGAAAACAGACTTAAAGAATAAAAAAGACTCTGGCTTACATAAGGCTGCTCACTACTCTGCAATTGTGGGCTGTAGAAATTGCTCTAGTGCACAAGCCATGCTCCTAAACAGGACAGTTAGGTTTGCTGTTAACTTGTGCAGTTTTGAATGATTTTCCTTCTAAATTAAGAGAAAAACAACAGGATTTTATGTAAAGTTTGATAAAAGGTTTTTCAGTGCATGTCTATTCTGTAAAGTGTCAGTGTGGGGCAGTTCACAGCCTGTGTCCTGATGCATGTTTTCTCAGAGCAGATCAGATGTGAAGCAAATAATAGATGCATAAACTGATGGTGAATGTGGCTTAAACCATCATGGTACCTTTCAACAAAAACTGACACAACATAATAGCCTGGTCCATCATTCAGCTTTTTTGGTCAGCGCTTGCAAACGGTGCTAGGTGGAAGGTTAGGGTCAGTTCATCTATCGGCCTGAAGAGATTCTGATGTCCACATAAAAAGAAAACATAAATAAAACAAATAATGTTTGTGTTCCAGGTATTTCAACCAATGTTTGTAGATGTTAGTCTCATCACAAGCTCATAAGTTCACACATCAGCTACCAGCATAAGATGTAAATTACCAACACTTCCTATAACAACAAACACATCATATAAACTACCAACTCATTCTATAGAACCTGCAGGCTAATCTATGATGGTTGGGTGACAGAACCTGGAGACTGACTCAGAAGCAGTCAACCACTGCATTGACTGACTCAATGCAGTGGTTGTTCCCAACCACTGCATTGGTTGGGAACAACCAATGCAGTGAGTTTGACAGGATATGCTTGGAAGAATGGAACTTAGTTAATCATGACCTAGACAAGAGGTCTTTAAACTGGTAATATTTTCAACTTAATAATGTGTGATAATGAAATGCCATTTGCAGGTGTGACTGATGTCAGTGTTTTAGGGGAATCTGTTGAGCAGATTATGCTGCTGTATTATGCACAAAATTCTTTTTTTTTTTTTTTCTGAATTGTTCAAGAAAAATAGCAAATAATCATTTGATCTCCATTCAGTCACAAATTATAAATAAGCCTGGCTATGGATTTGTTTTCTCTTTGCTGCTTCAAGGTGGGAATCATCTTTCCCTCAAGGATGAAATCCAGTATCTTGGTTTCTTAATGAGGAACGTTGGCAGGATATGAAAAGGCAGCAACTCATCCACAGTATCAAACCCTAATGAAGACAGCCTTGTCTAAAAGCAGTTCTTGATTTTACAGTTTATATTCTGACCTTCATCTATGATCAAGAACTGCTGTTAGTGTCCAAAACCAGATACCAGCTCCTGAAATCAGCTTCATCCATAGAGCGGTCAGCACAACACAGCACACCTACACAACAGAGCAGATCTCTTATTTCAATCTGTAGAAGTTAACAAAATTATTAATTTTAGAATCTGTGTTACTTAGTCATCAGTATTACACATACTTTTAATTAAACCTACATTTGTGCTTTTAAAAGTAGTTATTTTTAATTGATCTGGTGAAATATTATAAATATTATTTCAATGTCATATTTTCATTAGTTGTTAACAGAAAATCATCATAATTAACATAACTAAAGCTTACTTTAGAATAGTTACCTAAAGTAACTTCTTATCTATATAAAGTTAATAAATTAAAAGTCAATACATTCACTTTTCCATGAAATGTTCTAATTTATTTAATGGGTATGTAGAATCTAAATCTCATATTTTAATAAACAAAATTAAAAACAATTATTTTTTTCCCCACTTTGTAATATTGGAATTTAGAAGATAGAAATTGATGACACCCAACCTGGAAAAGCCAGTGATCAACTCCTTTTTCAGCATAATGATTTGTTGGTTTACTGTTGATTTAAATTTGTCGTCTGTGCTACAGAGATAACTTTATAAATTAACTCTAAGGATGAAGAAACAGGATGAGGTGTGCAGCTTGTTCGCCTCCAGTCAGTAAAATCTTATCTCAAGGATGACTGTATGTTGAGCCGGAGGCTCCAGAATATTATAAATCAAAACTAGTGATGAGGCTCTAATCTCATTTCTTGAGATTTATGTTTTAATAAATGCATAAAACAGTTCCGACCAGAATCTGAATCTAGTTCTCTTGCACCGTTTGAAGGTTTTTGTTCATTAAGAAGTAAATAAATAAATGCATCAAAGTCCCCAAATTTTGAGAATTGTTTGTGTCTCTGACAAACTGCTTGTTAATGAGAGAAATTAAATTTTGGAGTCTCCAAGATTTTCTGGTACAGTGTTTAAGGACAACATCAAAGTGTTGGATTTCAAGAGTCTAAAATGATCTTTGTTGTTTTTACAGCTACAGCCTTTAAAATCTGAAACCTGTCACACGCAGCTTTCTGTCCTTTGCTTTAATGACAGTTTTGTTTGTACATTAACAGAGAAGGTATTTTCCTGCAAAATTTCTTCACTAATATTTTTATGCTAATATGTTCAGCAGAGAGTGCACAATAGACTGTGTAAGAGACGATGCTGTTTTTGGTGTGAAACTAAGTTGCCTTTTGGCCCCACCTGTTTGCATTTGTCCTCAGCTCCCTTCTTGTCAACCTCTGCCTGCTCTGCCCGGTCTATTGCGTTCTCCTTATCCAGCTTCAGCATCTGCATTTTCTTCTTGATGGCCTCCATGGTTGCGTTTGTTGCCTGGCTCTCAGCAGCGCAGAGAAGAGGACTTGGTTATCCGGATGTAGACAGACAGGAGGACAGGACCCTCTGTGAGGATGTCGACTACTGAGACACTCTGAACAGCTCTCAGATGGACACCCACCACCTCCACCCCTCCCACAGCTACAGCAGCTCCAACCACATAGTTCAGCACCAGTCATTGTCCATATTTAGACAGCCAGCGCTGTTTACTGTGTGTGTGAATGAAACAGGTCTGATGTGTCATCATTCAGCGTGAGACACAGCTGCACATCTTACATCCTGAAAAACTCCACACCTTCCTTTGCTGCTCCTCTGATTGATGCGATCCTTGGCTGGTTTGCAGCCCAACTCTCCCATTCTCTTTTCATTGTAAAGTATATGTAAATACATAAATGTCTCCACAACTTTATTCTTGCCTTGACTTCTGAGTTCATTGGCCTTGTTTTTATTATTATTATTTAAAGCTATTACAGTGACAGAGCTGGGCAAATGCAAATCAAACATTTTAGATTTTTTTTTTGTAAAATATTCAAATAATTTCTCATTATTTGAATAAAATAGCCAATAGCCAGTAGCTATGTCTTTAGGATTTTGTATAAAATCCTAAAGACATGCATAGAGGTTATTAATGACTAGTATGGCTAATTTTTATCATTTATTGGTGTGTTGCTTTATGTGTGAAACCCCATAACTCCACACAATGAATTATGGTATATCAGCATAAGTGAACTGCAAGTTATATGTAAAGCCTTATAACTGATTAAACTTCTAGACCTATAGAAAATTGCTATTGTTTTTGCTGTCTTTTCCTATTTAATGTCTCCAAGTTGATTATAGTCGATAATCACTAAACACTCTATTTCTGTCACTCGTTCACTTTCAGCGTCACATATTTTTATAATCATGTCCCCTAATAATTTATTTTTGATGTCACCCTAATCTTTTGCTCCCTCCATATATTCTCAAACATTAAAAATTAAAAATCTGGACTTTGACTAAGTCACTCAATACATTTTTCAGTCAAACATGTTGATAAGATATTTATTTAGACCCAAAAATCTGAGCTTAATCTGATAAAATATCAAAAGAAATTAAGGGGTTTAAGCTTCTTTTTTTTTTTTTTTTTAGCAAATGTTCTGCTCCTATACATCCTACAGATGATGTGTGTTTTGTGTGTGTTTACATGATGTTAGGCCACCATATTCTACAGATCTCTGTCCAAACTCCATGAAATGGGCTGAATTCCTCTGAATCTCCTCCAGGTCTTAAAGGATCTTTAGCTGACGCCTTGGAGCTTCCAAGAATCAGGGATTTTCACATCTGAAACTCAAGAGTTTGAACTTTGAGTCCAAAAACACTACTGCATCAACTAATAAAAAGCATCAACTTCCTTCTTCAATTGTAGCAACAGATGCTTTATTTAGCCATCTTCTAAGTTGTCAGAGTGTTAGTGGCAGTCACAGCTCCAACAACAGCTGTTCACTTTATTTCATTTATAACATCTTTCGTTTTTTCCAAATTACAGCTTCCCCTCAGATCAGCATGTAGGTGGTGGAAATCTGACACAACTTGGTTTTTGAATGAGACAATAGACTCAAACAAAAACATTGCCTTTTTTAATTTATTCCATCCAAAACCAAAAATTAAGCTACAAGCCTACTCCGACCTCACCCTTGCTGAAATGTGAGAATAGAAAAGAATCACTTTATCAACTGAGTAGGTGAAAAGCAGATACAATAATAGGATGGCAAACAGCAACTTAGAATCAAAAACAAGAGGCAAACTGCATGCCTGACCACAGTATTGTGATGATGCACATGGGAATCCACTGAAGTTATTAGAACATTAATCATTTTACAATAAAAAGATATCAGGATTTTCATTGGTAATTTTCCAAGCAAGTTTTTCTTCGAAGAAGTCAAAGGATAACTTGTGTCTTAAATGAGAGGAAAAAAGTAAAGAAACAGATGTGAATAATTTCAGTGAAAATAGGCTTTATTGTGTATGACAGTGCCCATTGGGTAGAAATACTTTTCACCTGCATTCCAACAATAAGTCAAATCAAATCATGGTCTATAAAAAAGTTTGAATGATGAATGGCTGAAACCTATGCATGGCACATTGGATGGTTAGTTTTAAACCCTCCAGAGGAAATAAAACTACTTCTACTTTTACTGAGTAGAGTGATGAAATTATTGCACTTTAGGAACAAATGGCATCAGACATTAATACTTAACTTGAAAGAGAGGACATCTTTTAAGCACAAATGTTGTTCTTCTTAACAATGACGTATGTTTCTGAAAATAGCTGAACATGAGCGCATTAGTCCAGATGTGTGTGTCACCTCTGGCAGACATGTTTGGCACACATTTTAGTGGAATGGATCAATAAACATCAGACCAACACACATCAGACTGATGTGGAAGTTTTGGACATTAAATATATGGCTTCATACTCATTACACCAACAAGTTCTGCAATCAGATCCTGATCTAAATACCAACTCAAGGATCACATCTGTTGAACACATTTTATTCTTTTAAAAATACTGATTTTTAACTAATCCGTTTAAAATAGTCTTGTTCTAAACTATAAAATTCAAACATTTTATTTTTCTTATAGTTTTGTACAGTAAAAAGAAAATACTCAGACAAAATGGCAGAAATGTCTATAACCAACTACCACCTACATATCAAGACTCTTTGGAAGTGTGTTCAGACACAAGAAAATGCATATATATATATTTTAGAAATATATCTAAAAATAAAAAATCTGCTTAGAAACTTTGCATAGATTGTCACTGAAGGATAAACCTGACATAATATTCCATTTTCATAGCAATGTGATGTAACAGAGTCCAAGAGAGAAGGGCAGAGGAATGAACTGGTACGGCTTTCTAAAGCCTCACATCAAGATCACAGAAGCATAAAAAAAGACTCACTTTCTAAGGAATATAAACATATATAATTAGAAGCATACATAACTTAATTATCACATGAAAGCATACGTCCCAGTATAAGCAAACAGTTATCACTATCATTTAGGGTATTTTTGCTCTACTGTTAAAGCATTCGGATATCTTACTGCAGACATGGAGTTTGACTTGCTGTTAGAACTGATCTGAATCATTAGGTCCTGAGCGTTTCACAATGACTTGCGTAGCTGATTTGCGGTTGTTGGCACCTTCCCCCCACACTCTCATTGGTCCTGGCCATCCTCTCTCAGCTCTGACGGGAGGAACTTGTACTGCTGCTTTCGGATCATGGCCAGCTTATTCCTTGCCTCCTCCAGTTCCCTTTCTTTCCGCAGCATCTCCTCCTGAGCGGCAATAATCTGAAAGATCCACCGGAGGTTATCAGAGCAGCTTTAAATTCACAGATCAAAAATTAAACTAGTGAACATTTATTCTCTTCTAAGGATAGCTTTGAGCTTAGGCTTATGAAAGCTAATTTAGTACTAAATAAACAATTACTGAAATTCCAAACTTTCCCAACAGTGTAAATGTCACTTGAAATTTTTCTTAAGTTATCATTTTGCTTCTTCAAGGTGATGGTTTGCTGAGAACTTTAAGCCAGTAACACGACTTTCTGTTTCCCTAGGGTGTAAAATGACTTGAAATGGAGGCTTACTTCTTTTAGCCAGGAGGCATCAACACAGTTAGTCAAGAACATCAATACTCATGCAGTGACACAAGGTTAAAACATTCTCATTTAGCTCCATTTTCAGATACTGTAAACATGTGTAAATACTTTAAATCAAGTCATATTCAGTAAATTAATATGGTAATAAAAAGGTTGTTTATTTTAATAATGCGAACAGAAGGCAGACAAGAAGAGCAAAATGATATGTGAGTTATTCATGAGATTTCAGAACAATCTCTAGAAGCACGCATATAACGCTTTAGATCTTCATCTTGTCTCAGTTTGTAGCTACATGTAAATGTCTTCAGTCTGTGTTGACATGACTTACCTGAGCAATGCCTCCAACCATCTTACTCTTGACCACCACAGCCTGGTCATCCTGAGCATCAAACGCTGCTTTCTGCGCTGCTTTCACCAGGTTATCTGATGCCCTCTTCACAGCATTTCCAGCAGCCTGCAGAAAAACAATTTAGGACTCTTTAATTTTTTTTTTTTAAAAGGTTTTATTGGTTCTAGTGGCCTATATTTAAATGTGGTCAGACAGAAAGTGGGCAATTAGAGTGTTACAGCCCCTGACCATTTTCTTTTGGGTTGTTTTAGTGTACTCTAGCGTTAAACAAGTTAAAGTGTACTCCCGTAGGTGAAGCCTTTTTTTGTAATAGACCATTTTAAGTTCCACTTTTTTTTCTCTGAACTCATTTTTATATTGCCACCCTGATTCTCTAGACCTGCGGTCATAACAGAGAGAGAGGGGAAAGGCAAAGGTCATCCAGCTGGGACTCTAACCTGTAACGGCGTGGCCACGGTCCCAGGATTCATACACACATTCTGGCCTCCCCTACGCCACCACAGTGCACACCTGGACTTTTTAATTCTAATTTAGATTTTTTTTAAATCTGACCGAACACTTTTTTGGTGGAACTGTCTGGGAATGGTGGACAACAATAAATGCAGATGCATTGTTATTACAATGACTCATAGAAGAAACATTAAACTTTGGGAGAGCGGCTTCATGCAGACTGTGGACAATAACTCTTGGAAGAAGAGCTCCAGTTGTGTGCAGGGAGTCTGATTCCTGCTTAGCGCTGGAGGCCAGCTTTATAAAGCAAACAGAGCAACACTGACAGCTAAACATTTCCCTTATTGGGCAGATCACTTCAGACATCGCAGCCTTCCCTTTTGTGGTTGTGAGAGCTGAAAGCAGCCAGTCAGCTGGGTGAGGTCTCAACACTTGTGGTTAACTCTTTCTTTACTGGTTTATGTCTGGTTGGAATGTTGTTGCTACTCTGACTGACAAAAAACAAACCCTGTTCCTCACATACCATCATCCATCATCACAAGAACGATGATGGAAACGTTCTTGTTTCCATCCCCTAACTGCATACTGAACAAATATAAATTGAAATTTCCAGGACAAGTTTGCTGACTACAGTTCGAGGTGTGTGAAAGCAAAAACCCTTCCTGTGCATTTTAGGCCACACCTCCAAGAGACTTTTTCTTGATATAGGGGGTTCTAGCAACAAATTTCAGGTCTGTACAATGTACCATTTAGCCCATCAGCAGGGGCTGCTTGGCCACGCCCCTTCACATGGGGGACAATTTTTAGTAGTTTGGGGAGTTTTTGAATATGTTAAACAAGCCAATTCACTTATGGCAACAATAATAAGACACATTCAAATTACAATTCAATTGTATTATGAGTATTATTGACACTCAGTTTTATGTCTTCCATAAAAAGAAAACAGAAAACTGAGTGTCTTCAGTTTTATGTCTTCACCATCAGAGGCTGCCCCACATTCAATTTTAAAGGACTGTGCAGTTACAACCTTAAGAAGCAGCATGGTAAGTAACATCAAGAGCAAATGCTCTAAGTGTAACCATAGATCAGGACTAATGTTTCCAGTCCCAAGTGCCATGGAAGGACTAGGTGGATAGTTTCCAGTGCTTCTGTAGACGTAAATGTATGGGAATTACCATGGTGGCAGCTGCGGGCTCAGACGAGGAGGAGATAAGCCTCCGCTGATTGGATCAGAGAATATGAGCTGGTCTGGGCAAGCCCAACTCCATGGCCACAGTACACACTGTCTTAAAGATAGTATTTTTGGATGGATGAGGGGGGGAAGAGATACCTGTGCTTTCTGCTGTGATTTACAAGTGACTGCATTGGTTACAGCTAAAGGTCAGAACAACCCTGCTGAGCTACAGTGTTCCCACCACTGAGTCAGGGCTGTTAAAGGATTCTTTTACACAGAGTTCTATTTGTTCAGCTACTGGTTGCTCTGCTAGCTGCTTATCTGATGAGACTAGAGAAGCTCTGTCTGTCTCTGTTAGTTACAGATTAAAAAACAAACTCCAGTTGGACTGATGATAAGCTGAATGTTGAAGCCTCTGAAGCAGTTCTTTACAAAAATGACAGTCACTCTCACTGCTAATAATACAAGTTGGCAGTTGTTGGAATTCTGTTTATTTTCCACTAAAGCCCTTTAGCACATGTTATAGACATCAGGTGATATGTGACGAGAGGGAATCAACACTGGAAATACATTAAAGTGGTGCCTGGGTGAAGGCTAAAGATTCACAGAGTTGTCTTTTTATATCCAGCCAATAACCAGAGGGAGGTTTTTAATGAGCAGCTTTCCACTAGACATTTCATTCCAAACATGCACCAATTTATAACTGCTTTAGATTTCATACCCACATGCTAATGAAGATCTTAAGTAATATTCTATGAATTAATTACTCATCCCTAGAACAAACTTTCTAGATAAATACTAACATAGTATCTGTCAGCAGTAGGACAATTATTGTTATACCCTATTAAATAAAAAAACCATAAACTCAGTCAAATTGTCCAATTGGGCTCAGAATCAGAATTTATGAAAATAAGGGTTTATGAAATCTTATATAAAAGATTTGTATATTCTTATAACAATTTATTTCCCTAATTCCTCAAACACACTTTGCCACCACAGGAAATCAATTGGTTCACAACAGCAAAGGGCTAAGAAATAGTGACGAATGGGTTGGAGATGGAGGTACAGAACTGAGAAAGGGATGAACTGACCAGGAACAGATATCCCACTTAGATATTTTGTGGCCACATTAAAATGGACAAGAAATTTCTGGATCAATACCAGTGACATAGTAAAGTATTTAATAAACAGACCATAGGTAAGGTTGGGGTTTGTTGCAGTGACTGTTTAACAGACGGACTCATTCTAAAAGCTCTTCAGAAGATCTGTAACAACTCTTCCTTAAAAGGTGATCTCAATTTGGAATTTTGACCAAAGTTTCATTCAATTCTTCAAGGTGATCTGTGCCAACTATCATTATGAGTATCATTGGAGTCAGTAAGCAGTTATTACTAAATGGCAACTCAAGTTACAGTTATTGACTACAATCATGTAGTGATTGTAGTTGTTCTTGTAGAACATCTATCCTGACGTGGAGCCACATTAAATATTCAGGTCTGTCATAGGAGGGGAAGTTTGAAAGTCAAAATAATCCATGGATCCATCTGCCTTTTTCCTTCTTACCTGACTTTAATTGTTTAGTTAAGAACCCTATCCTTGGTTGTGTTTATGTGAGTTTGGCTGGTAGCTGCTTTATTGATCCCCGTGGGGATCAATAAAGTATCTATCTATCTATCTATCTATCTATCTATCTATCTATCTATCTATCTATCTATCTATCTATCTATCTATACTCACATAAACACATTGCAGTGTGCCAAACCCACACTACAACATACAGACAGAATGTGTATTCTAATACATAAACATTAACGGGTTATGCTAACCTGGAGCCTCTTCATGGTCTGTGAGTCCTGGTCAGCCTTGACCTTGCAGGCCACCAGGAGCTGAGCAGTAGAGGCCGCCACCTGCTTAGCTGAAGAAATGAGCTTCTCCTCACTGGCATGTCCCTGGACAGCAGAGTTGGCTGCTTCACACAGGTTATTGGTTGCTGCAGCAACCATCCGGGCCTAAATGATCGAGTAGAACCAAAGACAAAGCAGTTTACAGAGAATGTCTTACACCATCTGAGTTTAAGTTGAAGATGGCTGACTTACAGCTGAAATCAGGCCCTGAGACCACTGCCCATCATCCACCGCATTTGCTGGAATTGCTCCCACCTGAAAATATCAGACAGACTGGAGTTATACTGGATTTATTAGTGTTCTAAGCAGTTCAAACATCAGTGGATTTTATAGCTTTAAAGTGGACAAGAAGAGAAGGAATTTGACTGATCTGTATTTTTTTTTTTTTTTTTTAGGGAAACCAGAGTGATGTTGACTATAGTTAAATTTTTAAGTATTGGTGCTGACATACCTTCCCCTGAGCAACAAGCTCCCTCTGAGCTGCTGAAGCTGCTTTAACCAGAGCACTTGTGGCAGCTGCAATCGACTTGGCTGCTTCCAGAATTTGCTCTTCAAAGTTCAAGCTCTCATCCGCCTCCTGTTAATTAGGAGGAAAATCAACAGATGAGAAATATATTGGCTCAGACCAGTGGACAACTTAAGGCCATGTCTTTACTAAAGGGCCAAACTATTGCTCAAGATAATAGAGTTCTAAATAAATTTGAAATGGAAAGTATGAAAAGGCAGCAGAGCTCACAGCACATAAGATTTGTAATGCATGCTGACTGGCAGCCTGAGGTGAGGTTAACAAATTAGGTGTGAATGCCTGTGGCCTGTAAAAGGCCTGGTAACCTTGGGTTTGGTCCTTGGCCTCAGCTGCTCCAGTTTCTTGGCAGCTGCTTCGATAGCGGCTGCGGCTCCCAGCAGCTCGTTCTCTGCGATGACAGTAGGATCCTCGGGGTCCACCCACTCCGTGCCTACAGCACACAAAAATAACACTGACTGTACCAAACACAATGTCAGTCTTCACTCTTTCCAAAGATACTCATGCTTCATAAGAAAGCATGTTAAATACTCCTCCAGACATGAACAATATCTTCTCTGGGAATGAGACAAACTCTCCCTTACTAGAAACTCCTCAAGATAAAGAAAATTAATAAAGTCCAACAGGGCTTCTCCCTGATGAGCTTCATGATATGTTTAACAGAAAAGTGAGCAGTTGTTTTCATGTTGGAGCAGAATTTCAGATTTCTTTTTATCTCAAACAAGGTACAGAAAGCAGTTTTAGAAAAGGCAGCAGCAGTATGCTGAGCAACACAAAAACAGCCTGCAGAAGAACTTAACATTGCGCTGCTTTATGCAGGTAGTGTCAGTGACAGTGTTTTAAATCATTTAAAGAATTATTTATTTTTGAACTGTCAAAAGGAAATTTCCCTGCATTCATTTTACTATTAGTATTTTATTCTTATTACCCTAAAGCTGAAAATTATTTCACAGTGAGTGACTTTTGCAACATCAGCGTCATTCAATGTTAAAGAACAGATCTCGTTCTCGTTACAGGTCTGAGCTGCACATACCTTTCATTGCCTCTGCAGCCTGGATGAGCTCAGTGACGCTGCCAGCAACACGCTTGGAGAAGTTGGCAAGCTGCTGCTTCAGATCATGTGTGGGCTTCTGGATGATCTGTGGATGAAAAACTGCATAAAACTTGCATCCAAGGCTGACTTTTTATTCTTTTCTACACACAAAATTTTTTTAAAAGGTTCTTTACATATATGATTATGTTCAGAAATTAATATCCCATATTTGATTAAGTAAATGTTTGGACAGCACCAGGTTAAAAAACAGCTACCCTGGACTAAAACATTCAGAACCCGACTCTGTCTTGAAGATTGTCATGAAGCAGCATCTTAGTCGATTAAAAAGGCAGAGAAATTACCAAGAAGACCCCAGATGATGATGCCATAGCTCTGGATACTTGTGATAGGTAAACTGACATGCTAATAGAAGGCAAACCTCGAACAAACTCCTATACATTAACTACCATGCTGGTACCAGTCAGTCATTCACCAACTCATACACACATTCACACACTGATGGCGGTGAGCTACACTGTAGCCACAGCTCCCCTGGGACTCACTGACAGAGGCCAGGCTCCAGAGGCCGACAGAGGCCAGCACTGGCCCTAGGGGTGGGCAAGACATAATTAAAGTTGTATCACAATATTTTGTGTTACTATTGTGATAAAAATAAAAGTGATAATAAGAAGCATTTATTCCAACAATCGACAATGCCAACAGTTTTAGGGGTCTTTAAATATCATTATCTGGAATTTATAGTCACAACAATAAATGAAAATCTTATGATAAGAAATTTATCACGATAAATAATATAATAAATGCACACTCCTAACTGGCGATCTGACTATTAGATTTGGTCAGAGTGCCTCACTTATCTGGGCCTGACGGTCACTTGGAAATAAAAAAAGAAAAAACTGCTTGATTGGAGAAACATAAAAGTTATAAATACACAACCACGAATGTGTTTTTAAATAAAGTCCTTTACAAAAACACTAACCCTGAAACACCGAGTAATGTGAGGGCTTTACAGAGGAACAAGAAACACACCTTCAAAAGAACAAATTAAAATTTTGATGTTAAAAAATTTATGACAAAATATACAGATAGTATTTTATGTAGTGAAAACTGCTTGTTCATTATCATTCCCATCTTACCATGCAGCTCAAACCATTAATCTGAAAGTCAGGAGTCTGAAAAATTTAACTTATGCAAATGATCCTTATGACATATGTCAGGTGTGGGCAATCCTGGTCCTCAAGGGCCAGTGTCCTGCAACTCTTAGATGTCTCCCTGGTCCAACGCACTTGAATCCAACAGCAGAATCACCTTCTAAGGACAGTCAAGTTCTCCAGAGTCCTGCTAATGTCCTCATTATTTGACTCAGGTGTGTTGAAGTAGAGATACATCTAAATGTTGCAGGAGACTGGCCCTCGAGGCCTGGAGTTGCCCACCCCGGACATATGTGCTAAACTTGCCACCTGGTGGTTCTATGCATAGTGCTTGACTGATCTTGTGCTTTATGTTTCATCTGGCAGAGCAGAACTTAAACAATAAGCCATATAGATGGAAGACACTTCTTTTCTTCTCTGCTATACCTTAGTTTTTGAAATGTAGGTGAGATTATGTCTGAGAGCAGGTTATTGTTTTACAGGTGATTTGGTAGGTTTAGGACAGAATGATGATGCCATGTGGAGAGCAGATGATGTATAAAACTGTTTGACTTAGTGTAACATCTCAAGTAACACCAAAGTGAATGAAAATCCATGATCACACTAAATGGAATACAATCAGCTAAAGTCTGAACCAAAAGATCTCACTGATTTCATAGTCTGAGGCAGCAGCTGTTCAGACAGAACAGGCCCTTCAGTCACCAAGTAACCGGTGTTGGGCAAAATAGAGAAACTTCACATGAATGGAGTAAAAAAACACTTATGCACTCTAAATAATAAAATCAGTGCTTTTTATTTCAAGAAAGCATGGTAATGCCAAAAGGAAACAGAGAAAGAATCTGGTTCTAATACTGACTATGAGTTTGTATTGCAGCCATCTTGCTCAACTCACATTTAGAATGCATTGTTATAACATGACAGCAAACCCTGAACATAAATATCTACAGTCATCAAATGACTGAGTGACAAGAACAGCAGACCACTGGGATATGTTGGTGCTCTGATATAGCTGGGGCTCAGCTGGTGTCCTTACACTGTCCTAGAAGGGAAATATCCAGGTTGGAGCAGTGTGCAACAGGTGCAGGGAATTAACAGAGTTCAGACCATACTCAGCTCAACTTTATTCAGATGTGATGTCAAGAGAAGATTGACATTACACCTTAGGAACGCATGCAGGGAGCCAAGCTAATGTCGACGGCTAACAAAAACTCCCCAACAACAATCTGATGTTAATTTAATGTGTGTGTAGTCAGGACACACCTGGTGGATCATTGTGAGGAAATGATTCTTTCTGAATATGAAATACTTGGTTTCAGACAAAATCAAATATATGGACGCTTTATGAAGGGTAGTACAATATTTAGGGATTTAAAGGTTTTATTCTTCATTCTTTATGGTAAAACATTAGCAAAACCAAACAGCTAATGACAATGACATGCACAATCATTATTAAGAGATTGAATCTTATTATTGTCTAACCATCAAATCACTACAGAAAGACACACCTACAGTCAGCAGTACACACACAATAGGCCTACACACCTGCAATTTAGAATACTGATGCATTATTGTGAGTGGGGGTGACACCGAATGGTCAGACTACTTTTCAAACAACACAGCCCCACACATGTGCACTTCCGTCATGCTGTGTACTCACTACTCACCGGCTAGTCCCAACATCAGTGAGATACCAGTTTTAAGAAACATAGGCAAACCATTGGGGAAAAAAAGGAGAATGAAAATGTCAAATCAGACATTCTGTGAGAATTGTGGTCTGGAGCACAATTGAGGGTCACATGACACGAAGCCGAAGAAGGTATGCAAAGCTGTATCTGAATGAAGCAAAACGTTTAAGTTCTCTGGCTTAGGATTCCATTGGAGAAACTTGTGACTGATAGAGGAATATGAGGTCCTTTAAATTATTATTAAACTTAAAGGTGTAGTATGTCATTTTTATAAAAATATGGGTTTTTTTACATATTTGTTAAAAATGTCATCACGTCGTGACTGTGTAATATGAGATAGATAATTGGTTTGTGTTTTTGTGTTTGTTATGATGTAAAGCACTTTGAAATGCCTTGCTGCTGAAATGTGCTACACAAATAAAATTTGATTGATTGATTGATTGAAAAAAAAAAGAAAAAAATCTAGCACTTCCACCTACTCACAGAAATGCACCGCTCCAGGTCAAAAACAACCAATCAGAGCAAGGAGGAAGATCTTGTGTGTATGGGCAGCTTAATGTAGTAGAACAACTTACCGTTCCAGGAAAACAGTTTATCTGTCATCACCAGTGGCCATGCTAACTAGCTTGAGAATACCTGCTAGCGCTGTTGCTGTGAAGTAGCTCTAGCTTAGCAGACAGCAAGGGGGTGGTGTGATTGGTTGTTTCTGACTGATCTGTCAATTTCTGTTGTTAGCACTGGGAGTATTGAGAGAAGTTAGAAGAGCTCAATTTCTTCATAGAGTATCTGTTTTGTACTACACTGTCATGACATGGTGACACTTTTAACAATGTAAAGAACAGTTTGCACTCAAGTTACTTATTGCAGATTCAACGGGGAAACAAGTGGAAGATAACTCACTGAGATATTTCAGTTGATGTACACATTGAATGGCAGCAAATGGTATGTAAAAAGAAAACAACCTAAAAAATAAGAATAGCAGGACACAATGGTGCCTCTATTCTGCTGGTGATAGATGGCCCCACCAGTCCTTGCACTCAAATCAATCTCAAAATTTTAACTTAACAGTTAAAAGAAAGAGAATGTTATCTTACCACCAGGACATGTTCCAGCAGTCCCAAATATCCTGAAGCACATTCGTTACCATAGCGTAAAGCACGCATCTGGACATCCTTGTTGACCTCTGGGTGGCAGGCAGCTTCCTGAAAAACAAAAGAGGAAGATGCATTCCATTTCCATTATTGAGAGCCACAGCAGGGCACAATTGCTCTTCGCAATGTTGGCCAAAAAGCACCACAAAGCTTTTATACCTACGGCACCCAAACAGCTAGCAACAACCCTGGCTACACCTGTTCAACAGCTAACAGATTCCTCCAACACATGGTAGATATAGGCATCAAGACATGGTGCAAAGGTCAGAGTGTGAAAACAAACAAAGAAAGAAGATGTACATGACATTAAATGTAGCATGGCTGTTGATGCCAAATAGACAGATCTGAGCATTACAAAAACTGCTGATCTGATGGGTTTTGTAATCATTTTGTGTTTACAGATAATGTTCCAAAAATGAAAAAAAAAAAAAAGAAAAAGAATCCAATGAACAGCAACTTTTTACAACCAAGGAATATAAAACATATTCCAATCTTGAGTGAGGAAACTGGAAATTGTGGAAAGGAAGATCTGCATTATGGATGTGCAACTGAGAAATTTGCAGCAATTGTGTGATGTCATAATGTACATATTGACCAACATTTTGGAGATGTTTTATTATTCCATGTTAAATCCAAGTCATGAAGAATGAGGGCAGGTTTGAAGGCAACAGGGAGCCCAACCTATGCACATAAATATCTGCTGTACCTTGCAGGAGTGCAGCATGTCAGCAATAGCTCGTCTGCTGAGGTTAGCAGTGGCGATGATGTCCTCCTGGCGACATGAGTTCCCCGCAGCCACTGCCTTCGCTGTTGCCACGGTGATTCCTTTTGTCATACGAATAAACTCCTCTGGCGTGGTCGTTTTTGGTGGGGGATCAGAACTACAGAACACCTATGTGGCAACAACATAATTAGATAGTGACTATATAACTCATCAACAATTATTTGTGCATGTATTTTACTCCAACAGAAAATTTTAATCCATCCCAGCTAAAAGCAAGGTTATGTATGGCCACCAATCATGCAGAACCAAATATGTGGAGATTTACAGTCAGCTCCTGCTTGATGTGTTCAATAGTGGCCTCTAAAGCTCTGGTTCCCTTGGTGGCTTCATCCTCCACTGCCTTGACAGTCTTAAGCAGAGATGTCACATTGGTCACCATCACCTGCAAAAGAAAAGTCGAGTTTAATTGCCACAAATCAGGCCGATCTCAAAGTTCCTCAATGTAAAACTATACAAGGGGAATGAACAGCGGGGCTGCTGCAGTGCATTTTATCACCTTCAGCAGAGACTGGATGCAGCTGCTGAAGTACGTTAAAACAGAACACATTACTCTTGACTTGTGAATGAGGCTCCCAGCAGTTCTTTTACTTTACACCTTTTACTGAACATAAAAGGAGTAAATTTTCTAACACATTTCTGACATTGACAGTGTGTTGTTCTGCAGACAACTAATTAACAACAGCAAAAGCGTCTGCATTCATAATTAAATTGTCATTTATAAAAACAGTTCAGATATACATTAAAGTATTTCCATAGACATAATAATCTTGTATCTTACCAGCCTCAGGCTGGACATTAAATCCTGATCTGGTGTTTGAGATTGAATTTAAAAGATGTTTAAATAACATCAGAAGTCTTTTTGTATAAAATGTTTATGAAATTTACCTTAAAGTTTGCAGAGTGATACACTATAGCAAATTACAGTTATGCAATACCAATAGATATTTGTCTGCTTGAATGCAATATGTTGTCTGGTGTTTCATTCCAAGTGTTCTGCATATCAATATTTCTTCTGCCTGGCCTGTGCAGTAACACTGCCATTTCGAGTCTTACCGAATACCTTTATGTTTATTCTGTGGTTCTTCTTCAGTCAGATGCAACGTTCAATGCAAAGTAACATAATTATAATGTTGGCTCGATATAGATGTGACATATAACAAAAAAAGATGTAGTGTGGATCACAATTCTACTACAGAAAACAGATTGATAGTAAATTGTAGTGGTGGCCTTTGAACATTACCTTAGCAGAACTCTTAAGCTGGAGCATGCTGGGGTCATCATGAGGTTTACCTGCAGCTGCCTTAGTAGCACTAATTAGGTTACCCAGAGCTTTGGCCACATCCTTCACTGCATTAATCAAGACCACCTGAAGAGAACAAAGCACATTACAGAGCGGCATATATTCAGCCTTTGTCTCCACACACCATGTTCAGAGCATACAGTTTCTCAGACAGTTAGTTTCTGAAGATGAACATCGTATTTGCATGATTTATAAATATTTTTTTCCATTCTTTTTATTGTTTCTTTATTTTAATGAAGCACTGACCAGCTTTACAGAACATGGATTAAGTGCCTGAGAATTATACATGGTCTTGTCCCAACATGTTATGGTTTCAAATGTCTTAAAAAAAATCTGATTTGACTGAACACATCTTTCAGATGTGATGCAACTTTCTAAATATCTCTATACAATATCTATAAGGGCTCCATTTATTTAATATTTTTTGTTGCTGATGTTAATCACCTCTTAGGACAATTACTAATGTAAGTCAGTAAAAATAACTGCATCCAGATGATTGCGTGTCAAATTCCTACCAACGTCGCCACCATCAGTATAAACAAATATACAAATACATAAAACAATTAAAACATATATACAAAACAAATGAACAACTGGGTTCCAACTATGAGCAAAAATACTCAATGACAAAATTACTTAGCATTAAAGTACATATATAAAAGGTTTATATATGGAATTTGACAACTAGCCTGAAATGTTCTATATATTCTATTTTTTTTTTCTACCCTTGTCTGTCTATTTTAACAGTATTTTTAGGTTATTCAGACTGTACTATCTGACACGGGGACAAACAATGGAAACCTGCCTTGGCTGTAGTTGGGTGGATTTATATTTGTGTTGTTCAAAAAGAATCATTAATACAAAATGCTCCTCTTCTGAAAATAAACTAAATGAAATTAAAATCCATCTGTTGCTAACAACAGATTTTACCAAAGAGCGTACTTCAGAAAACAAGCTGCCCCAAAAATATTTGAAATGCTCTGCAAAGCCTACCTGAGTCTCTGGGTCTTCAGAACCCAGGCTGGCTGCTCCCAGTTTGACCACATCGGCCAGTTTGGTTATGGTGGAAACCGAAGATTGGGCAGCCTGAGCCAGTTTCTCCTGACTGGCTCCCGCACCAGACACCAGCAGCTTAGTGTCCTCTACTAGGGCCTTGGCTGTCTTCAGAATGCATTCTCTGAAAAACAACAAAAGTTATGAGTTAAATCACCATGGCAACATAACTACCTCCAATTTTAGATAGGTTTCTTTGACTTGCTTGTTAAACAAGACAAAGCAATGCTCTGATTATTATGCTCATTCAAAGGGCAGTAATGTGAGTTATCCAGGCACACAGTGCCATTTTGTAGCAGAAGTCAAGTAACTACTCTACCTTCAGCTGTTAAAAAAATGCTGTAAATATAAAATATAAGACATGACTTACAAAAAAATATGAAGTAATTTAACACCTTACTTAAAGTAATTTAACCTCCCTTGCAACAATCCCAATTGTTGCAAGGGAGGGCTGCTCTGTGAGGTGGAAGCGAAGGGAGGAGCTGGTTAAAAAGGCAAGTGCAAATACATCAATAATCTGGATCTGGTTTAGATTAAACTATGACCGTCAACGTTAACATATCTAAAAAGTTTAACACCTTAATATTATGTAATGCAGATGACTTATTTTGACCCAGAAACCACTCTCCCTCGGAAGGTTACTTAGTTGCATTGCTGACAGCATAGACTCTTTCTTATGTTTTTGTCTGAGTACACAAGACTGCACTGCTGTCAGTCACAAACGCAAATGAAAAAATGAGCGAGGAGGGTCAGACAGACTGGTGTGCTCAGTGGCATATTTTGCTGTACAATACACCACGATGAATGTTCGGATAAAACCAAGCCAGTATGTGACTTACTTACTACAGTGATGAATTATCTCTCTATCGAAGCACATCCAGTTTATAGTTAACATTTCTTAATTATGTTTAAAACAAAATCACTTGTTTGAGACAAAGGATTTTCTTGAACATTTTTAGGGCAAATTGCATTTTTACATTTCAAACATACAAAATTTAGTGTGGTGATCAACAGTGATTAATCACAGTGCGTATGTGACTGTGAATGTATAAATTTTATGGCATATCGCACATCCCTACACTCCAGGTATATTTTTGATGAGAGAATAACTTTATGATATAATGCAAACCTCAAAAAAGTTGATTGTAATACTGCTCCTTTTAAGAATAATAAATAAAAAGCACACTTTGTGTTAATAAACAAAAAACTGTCCAGAAAATTTGTTTTAAAATGTCAAATAAATTTACATGTGCGCCCAATATGACTTTACAGATCTCTGCCAGTAGGTGGAGCATATATTATGAAAAAACTTAATAAATGTGCTAATACAATCCATTTGTAATAATTTACTCCCATAATTGTCATTAAAGCATTATTGGTGTAATTATTATCATACTCAATTTATGCTTAAGATAATTAAAACTTTTAAATAATATGATATGATAGGGTCCTAAATGAGAACCTGGTACCTGTGGTCAGCGAACGTTTCAGCATTCTCTCTATTAAGGGTACCAGCAGTGGCAAACATAATGGTTGTGTCGAGATCTGCAATGATTCCAGAAACAGCACTTGCAGCTGTAATACAGGCCTGGGTGCCACGGTTACCAGCTTGAAGGGATGCCAACACATGAGAGACCTAGCACAAAAAAACAAAGGGACATATTTGAAAGTTTGTGTCAGAGCAAACATAAGGCACTTTTCCACTCTAACCAGTTCAGTCCCAGTCATTCCCAACTAGAATCATTTTCCATTAGCAGATCTGGTGCTGCTCTGCCCAGCTGTTCTCATGTATTGATACCTACTTCAGGGGTAGTACTAGCCACACCGAGTACAGCACTAAACCAATTTAAGTTGGTTTGGTCTGATGGCCTCACATCAAACTCCAAAACAACATTATAGTTTAGCTGTGAACAGCAGACAGGCCGTTTGCTATCAGAGAGCTGTTCAGTATGGAGGAACAATTATGAGTTTAATCACAAGCAGAACCAGGAACACATGCAGAAAGTTTAGGAAAGACTGTGATTTAACAGCACCACAGCAGCTTGTCTCTCTGAAGAACAGGCAGCAATAAAGAAGAGAGAAACGGTGCTGTGGTCAGTTCTGTCAGAGTTATAATTTTGCACTGATAATCAAAAAAAAAAATCAACTTTATTTCTAGCACTTTTCAAAAACCGCTAGGGTAGTCAAAGTGCTTTACATTAAAACAGACATACGTAAGAAACATGAAAATAAAAATGCTTAAAAACAACTACAAATCACAAACAGAAAAAGACATTAATATGTTAAAAAAAATCTCTGACCTTCTCTGAGACTTTGCGGGCGCTTTCAATTAGTTCTTTCTTAGTAAATGTGTCGTTGGGGCTGCACTGCAGAGCTCCAGCTTTGGTAACCAGACCTGTGCAGGTGAAGCCCAGCTCTCCCACTTGCTTCTTAATGTGAGAACCAATCTGAGAAATAAAACAGTAGAAGAAAGAAATTAAATACATGAAACGTATAAAAATGAACAACATGTTAGGCAGCAGAAGTATTTATTCACTTCATCATTCTCTGCAGTGAGTGCTGCATATTTGGCCTCATTTGCTAGATTTCCAAAATTATTGGTCAACTGGTTGGCCAGTCCTCCAAGGTCATCTGGGTTGGTGTTGGACTTGGTCACCTGAAGAGAAATTAGAAAATATTACAGTTTGTGAATTCAGTCGGAATGACGTGTTCAGAAAACTGAACAGCTGTCAGAGGAAAGCTCTATATGACAGTTTCATGAAGGCACTGAAACATTAACAGAAAAACCTAATTAGATTTCTGAGAAATACTAAAACTTGGTCATATAACAGATTTCTTACCATCTCCTGTACAGTAACAGCAATGGCCTTGGCTGTCTTCACCATGGTGGTCTGGTAATCTACGAAAGTGCCATCTGGTTCATCTGCAGGCCCGTCTTCCATTTTATTGATGGAGTCGTTGATGGAGTCCACCATGCCACCCACAGCACCTGCTGCACTGGCTGCCTCAGCCAGCGTGGCCCCCAGGTCATCTACTGCTTCTTTCATCATCTGCACTGAATCCTCCAGAGCATTCTGCATGTGTGCTGCCTGCGACAAGTGGGTAAGGCTGACAGCTCAGAATCACAGAGATTTAGAATATTTCTTTTCAAAAGAAGATTTTCTTCCCCCAGGCTTTCAACTAAAGTTATCCTAATTGGGATTGAGTGTGGATCAGTGCATTTCTTAAAATACACCAAATACATCAAATGATCTAAGATAGGTAACACCTAATAAGGGTTTTTCTTTATCAAAGAAAAACTGAAAACTGAGTGGATATTGTCAATTCATTGAATAGTAATTATTTTATTATGCTAGCAAGAGAGGTTTTCCAAACAACAAAGGGAGGTGTTGCATTTCATATTTTGGAATATTTAAAAATTACAAAGATTTGATCAAAAAATGGCAAAAAGCACTCATTTGTTTTGGAGGAAACTCCTCCAAAATTATAAGCTGTCACATTCATTTTTCACATAATTCTGATTTTATGTAAGGATAAAACATTTAAACACAACACATCACATTTTGTGAACAAGGACATGAGAAGTACAATTAAAGATCCAGAGTACTCAGTTCAGTACCTTGGGATTTCCTCCAGCCTCCTTGGCAGTATAGAGCATCTGCAGAGCTGACTCTGCCAAGGTCTTGGTCTGGTCTAAGACAGCCATCTGCTGCTGGCTGCTGAGGATCTTAGACGCTGTGCCAATGGCAGCCATGATCAAGGGCTCAAAGTAGCTGGCCATCTGAGAAACCTGGGAGAAACAGTTCCAGGAAGGAGAAGCACATGATCAGCCTTCCAATGCACCACCATCTGATGAGCACCAATGTTTGGGCATGTACTGATCTGAATTGTGAAGCCAATTCCTGATTTTTAGAAAGAATATTCTAAGACAATAAAGGGGCAGTATTTAAAACATTGCTTTGTAAATTTTTGCCAAGTATTTATTAAGGGTGCACCAATTTATCGGCCAGCAGATTTATAGGTGCCGATTTCCTTAATGTTGGGAGATCTTTGATCGGCTGATACTTTCATGTGAAGTCGATCTTATCCACCAATCTTTTCTACCTCAGCAAAGTCTAAAAATCAGCCACTGTCCACTTCTGCTCTCCAGAGAGAGGTTTGACTGACAGACCAGTCCACCAGCTCATGTCTGTATATTTGCAGTTAAAAATAGTCACCCCACCGTTGACAACTCAGCAACTTTCTTGCTATTTTTAGCATTTCAGTCAAAAAAATTGGTATGGGCTAAAATCTGAATCGGCAGGTCAGATTTTCTAAATGGCCATTGGCCAGAAAACTGAAATTAATGCAGAGCTAGTATTTACATTAGGAGACATCAAGTCTTTTTGTAAGAGAAGTCGCAGACACCTATCTAAAACTTCATGTTGAACAGTGTGTGTGCGGGCAGATGTGTTTGTAGTTGTGCTTACCTTGTGTCCCAGCTGGGAGGCCTCTGATCGAGCCGCCACTGCCACAGGATCAATCAGGTTACTGATCTCATGAACTGAAGCAGCCATCTGTTCATGAAGAGTCTACAGTACAAGGCAACAGAACATTGGGAAAGTCGCTTCAATTATCATTCACTTCTAGATCCAGAAGCTGATCAAGAAGTGCCCAGTAAGGTCATTTCATTGTAAACTTTATAATGACAAGCAATTTGTCAAAAAAAAAAAAAAAATGATGCGGATATATTTTATAGTTTGACCTTTTATAGGTTTTGAAAAATCCTAGTTTTTGGATTACTACCCAAAGTTCCTATAAGGTGGTATAAATGAGCCCCACTCATTCAGAAATCTATATTCTGGATACCACTTACAATATATTAATTGTTACACCTCAAGAAGACTTGTAAACTTTCTCCTCTCTCTCTCCCTTTCCTGGACACAGCCACTGCAGATGTTACTGCTGTGATTAACGGCTACCATGGCATGAGCCCTGTGCACCGTTTTCCATTCCCACAGATAGTGCTCTGTGGGAAGTGGTGCGCTGACTCCCAGTATTATTGTGTGTCTGGTTCATTCTTCCAGTTTGTCAGTATGACAAACTGACATACTGACAGCATGTCAGTTTAACATACTGACATGCTGTCAGTATGTTAAACTGACAGCATTTTGAAAATGTTTAAGAAGTAAGAAGACATATTGTGATAGTGGTAAACATGCTATAAAACACAATAAATCTAACAATGCACAATTACTAGTGCATATAAAGGGAATAACTTAAGAAACAAATTTTCTTCCAAACAATAAAACAGCACAAAAAATAGAGAAACTATCAAGGCAACCCAAAGCGTCCCTCTTTTTGGATTATGTCAATGTATTTCTGTACGTATTGAATAATCTTTAAAATAGTGCTTCACAGAACACAGTCAAACCAGTGTCTAAAATAAATCATTAATAACATCCAAGATAAATATAAAAATTTAAATTTTGAAAGGCAAAGTTTGTAACAAGAAAATATAAAAGCACTCTGCTAACAAAGTAACATCTTTGTTTAATCAGAAATAACTTTTTCTTGTCAACTTTAAAAGCTCATTATGAACCACAGAGGAGGAGAAGTAGCATTTAGAGCCGTCTTTACCTCCATAGAGATGTCGTCTCGGGGTGTAAGGTGTTGGCTTATTGCAGCCAGAGAGGCCTGGTCAACCTCACGGATGCAGCCGTTCAACACCTCTATAGCGTCATCACATTCTCTCTGGCCTGGAGCCTTTTCTCTGCACACATACAGAAGGAGGGAAAGAGTGATGAGAGCATAATGAGCAGCTACTTTGATATACTTCTAGTCAACCTAATAAATGCTAAGGAACAATAGCTTTAGTTCAGAAATGTAATTTGTGGACATATACAAACCAAGACTGATAACAATAGTTACCAAATGTAGGATCAAAGTCTTGATACAGAGAGTCATTGTTTAATGTGATGTCATAAATCTACAACAATAAACTGAAGCAATGTTGTAAAGAAGAGTAAAGAAGAGTTGGACCAAATTTCTCCCCAACACAGAGACTGATGGGCAGAAGACACACACTTTAAATGTTTGCTGATAAAAGTAGTTTCATCAGGCTGCTAAATCTGCATTGATGTACTATTTACTGAATAATAGTGACAGACAGCATTGCTGTGTTCTTCTTTTAGAATTGGATTTACCACATGTGAAAACAGACATTATATTTGTTATGGTAACATTAATAAAGTGAATAAATAAAAATAAAATAAATAAATGCACTGTGTGAATAAACCTAAGCCTCTATAATTAAATATTGTAATCCAACAATGTGCTTCTTTAAGATGCTTCATCATTCAATATTACAGTATATCTTATATTGTTCATGTAATATTATTCTGCGTTATAATTTAAAAATTGATGCTGAAAATCCGTTTCATCATACAGAGATGGGAAGCAACAGCAATCAGACTGAAGCATACCTCATGTTGGTGATGAGCTTCTTAATGGAGTCAGACACGGTCCTCGAGTGTCCCGCCAGCACCGACCACTTAGGAGGGTCTTTGGGGTTGACCGCCAGGGACCGGGCGGTCTGGATCAGGCCCGTCGAGCTCTCCAGCATCATCTGTGCTGCTGTTAAAATTGGCTCCATGGCTGCATGTCCCTGAAGAGTTTGGATTAAACTCATTTTTAAATGACTCCAGAACATTTGGCACAGCTTCTGTTTTACTGTTTTACTGGATGTTTTACTTCCTATAAGTGTTATCAATGGCTAAAAGCTGCACGTTTATTCCTCTGCTATTCCAGCCTCCTGTTTCTTTTACTGTAACTAATGAAGAATATCTGCCTCTCTGGACTTATTAAGGCTTATATCCCCTTTTATAAATTAGCTTTTTTTCTGCTTAGTTTTATTAAATATTACTTAAATAAGTGTTTAGTCAGCAGAGACAGCATCTCCAAATGTTGTACATCTGTTTTCCTGTAGTTTTTAAATGTATTCCTCATTACTGTTAACAAGTTGTTAGCATCCAAAAAGTCATTGCAATGTAAATGTAAGTGTCACTCTTTTGTCTTTGAAAGGTGAAAATAAGGACTACACAGATAAACAGGTTGCTCAAAAATGTACAGTACCCAATACAGTTTGCCCACCTTTCAGTATCAACCTTACAACTCTGGTTCAAACAGTATGTTGACCAATCATGATAAGCATTCTTGTTTAAGCATTCATTCTTAAACAAGAATAACAGTTTTAATGCTTCAAATGGAACATAAGAATTTGCTGGTGCATCATCAGTTTCTATTTTAGTGATGTGTTGTTATATATCTGGAGGATAAATGAGATGTTTCACTTGTATCATCACGAGGAAAGAAAATTATCCACTTTTAGGTTTCTCAAGAAAACATTTTAATAACAGTGCAAAAACAATAGGCACAGGTTTGTTGGTTATTAAATTAGAGCAGAGGACACTGTCAACTAGAAGACAAGTGAAATAACTCATAACCCAAATCAAATGTTGAAAGGTTAGGAGAGGACTAACCTCAGGACTGATGTGAGCAGGAATGCTGGCGAACTCTGGGTTTGAGGCAAAGGCAGTCAGGTTGTCCACAGCTTCTATCAGAGGGCCAGTAGCAGCCTTGCACTTCTCTCTGTTCTCCTGATTGAAGGCTCCATCTAAAGCCTGCAAAAGAGACATCAATCAAAAGTTTCCAAAAGACTACAATTCTAGAGCCAAGTTGGACCTCTGAGCTGCATTTTGCTGAGAGATAACTGTTGCTTAGTTATGGGCCCCTCTGAAGTAGTTCCTAACAATCCGTGTTCTCGAGAACTCATTTAACTATTCTTCTACTTGATGTGCTGTAAATTTCAAGCGTTAAAATCCAAACAAGACTGAGCTCAGCAACCAGTAAACACAAACAAGCAAGATGTTTGCAAATCAAGTGAGAGATTTTGTCATATTACTGGTCATAAAGTGAAAAAGTACAAACCTTTATAGATTTCACCAGGTTGGCAGTGGTGTTGGCCACTTCTTTGGCTGACTGGACAAACTGTCTCTTGGCAACAGGGTTAGGTGTTTTGGAAGAGGCCAGGCGGCAGGCGTTGCACAGAGCTGAAGTGTGTTTGGCAACAATGGTTGCTGCAGAAAGCACCTGAGCAAAGAGTAAGTGAGCAATTCACCACATGAAGGATCACTCTAAAAGAAACTAAAACCAGCTTAAGCAATGTGGTAACCACAAACCTGAGACTGGGTGCAGGCTGGATCCACCAGGTTCTGGCAGGCCATCTGGATAGCCTGGTTAGCCCGGGCAAACTGAGTGGGATCCACAAGTCCTTTCTGACCTGCTACACTGTTAGGGTCTGACACTCCCACCAAATAAGCTGCCTAGACACACCAGCAGGTTGTTGGTCACAACACTCAACGGTAATAAACAGATAGTTTTATACAGAAAGTATTTTACCTGTGCAGCTGCTTCAGTGAGACCACACAATGCTTTGGATCCAGCACTGACTGAGTCTCCAAACTCTGGCAGGTTAGAATTCTTGGCATTGTGTGAAATGCCTGCCATGGACTCACCAAGGACCTGTCCAGAACAAGCGGACAATCAGCCGTGCCACATAGAGAGCTTTCATGTTTTCACTACTAGTGTTTCAATGACAGTACAGTGCATCATTTTAAGCCTATGGCTTGTTTTAAACCTCAACAATGTAGTCTATAAGAGAAACCTTGCAGAATGGAAATTAAATAGGATAAGAAAAGCAGCTGAGTGTGTGATGTACCTTAGAATTCTCCATGACGCTGTCAATGCACTCGAAGAACGACTGCTCATTCACTGCCTCGGTGGGGTTCTCCAGCATCCCTTTCACTGACTGCACATAGAGACCAAACTTTTGCAAACTATGTTTCTATTACTGCTGTCACACTCTGTGACATATGATGACACACTAACTCTAATGGACTGGAAATCGATATCAAAGTTTTAAAAAATGACTGCTTCAGGAAAGGGAATTTATTGTTGCTTCTCTATATTGACCAAAGAGCTGAGATTATTTTATGTAATATAGCAGATATTTTACATAAAATAATATATATATA
>CAEGAG010166294.1:0-77046 GCA_903067065.1 Brachyrhaphis terrabensis | reverse complement strand
CCAACCCTGACCCTCTGTCCAACCCTGACCCTCTGTCCAACCCTGACCCTCTGTCCAACCCTGACCCTCCGTCCAACCCTGACCCTCCGTCCAACCCTGACCCTCTGTCCAACCCTGACCCTCTGTCCAACCCTGACCCTCTGTCCAACCCTGACCCTCCGTCCAACCCTGACCCTCTGTCCAACCCTGACCCTCTGTCCAACCCTGACCCTCTGTCCAACCCTGACCCTCTGTCCAACCCTAATTTTAACTCTAATCCAACCTTCCTTTCCATCCTGTTTACAGTCCAATCCTCCCTCCAGCATTAGTGATAGCCCTCTTGCTAATGTTAGCATTTTATTAAGTAAAGATTTGGTTTTCATATACTGATACATTACCATTCGCATGTTTCACAATTTAATTTACTTAGTCAACATTCAAGTGAGGGATAAAATCTTAGCTCAAATTATTTTGAGTACATTTTATGATAACCTACTAAATTTGGTAAATGTTAAACAATATGCTGGTGAAGGTCAGAAGCCATTGACAGCATTTCATCAGGTTTTTAGCTAACTTCTTATACATTACTGTTGTCACACTAAATTGAACAACTTAATGTTAGGAAACATGGTAGTGACCCACAATCATTAGAATAATATTTAATGTACTACATTAGCTAAAGATTACTTTTTCTTACTGTTTCTATTCTTCAACATTTGATACGCAGAAGGTTTTGCTTCTAAAGAAGATTGCACACTGCTTTATTTCTTTAACATTTATCAATCAACTGAATGATAATCATGAAATAGATGACTTCTATAAATAATAAAAATCAAAGTTTGATTCTAAAAATCATATTTTTGAATTGCATTATGAGAACATATTTGCTTCCTAAAGCCAGGAAAGCTGTTGACAAAAAAATCCCAGAGCAGTGTGGATTTCTGCCTTTCTTTATAAAAGCTTTATCCATCTGTGAGATGTAGTGGTGTTATTATGGTGTGGGGTGGTTTTACAATATACTAAGAATTTAGAGAATCTGTGTAAAAGGCTTTAATATTAACAGGGTGTAGCAGGTAACATGTAGGACTGACCAAAACAAAGAGATGTTCCACCCTGAAAAATTAAAAAAGGATCAAATGTGGTGAAACTGTGAAGCTTAGGAAACGGAAACAACTGCTTAGTATGTGAGTGAATTTAAAATTGAGAAAAACAGATGTTTTAGGTAAATACATTTAAAAAATATGATAGCATTTACAAACGATTAATGAAAGCAATTTTTTTTATCCCATCTATACCTTAACAACAGATCTCGGAATCCTCATTTAAATCGCATAACATTTTATTTTGAGTGATTCATGAGTAAGGAGGCAGATCCTGTGAAGCTCCTGTGCTGCTGAAATGTTATCCAAATGAACTCAGAAAAAGCAAGTTGTGATTTTCAGGAATTCATTAAAAAGCTATTAGAAATCCTAATCTGACCAAACTGAAAGCGACAAATCATATTAAATAAAAAGTGAGATTGTAGTACATCATCTCAACTTTATCAGCCCTGCCTGGCCTGCAAAGACGAAAACTACCGACGAATTTGGCTGCAGAGATAAACCTCCCATAATGGCAGCGATAACACGGGGTTTCCCATACACTCCGAAGCCAGCTGTTGTGTGTAGGATCACATTCCTCTGATGTTCAAAGGCCGGCGCGATGCTTCTCATCAACAAAATGACAAACAAATGGTCCTGCCAACATGCACTCGCTCAACTAAGACCTGTACGTTCAAGGGCACAGGCGCAAATCCAGCTTCTCAAGGTCTTCCCTGTATTGTTTACCATTTTCCAAAGATGTTGTGGCTTTTGTTTTACCCTGACCTGGCTCATCACCAGCTCAAAAAGCCTATAAAGAGAAAGCTCAGACAGCTTTCATCATTTTACACTGGTTGGGCTTGAGGAGCTACGTTGACATTGTTTTGTGCCCTCTGTCTTATGGATTCGATCTCTTCCTGTGGTGGAACCATGTCTACTGTGGATATGGATGGTACAGTGACAGACCTGGTGTCCATTTCCTTAAATGCCACAGCACACTTGTCACCTGGCATCCCGATAGCAACAAGAACCCTCATTCTTCTCGTTTGTCTGCTGGTGGTGGCTTGGAGTCACACGGAGAAAAACACGGTTCCAGGTAGGTCTGGCTTTAGTTTCTTAGCCTCAGACAACGAGCTTAGCGTAAGCTCCAAGAAATTCACTGTCATCTACCACAACAGGCCCTTCGTTCTGCCTGGGTTTTGGGCCACATTTATCATATTTGAGATTTATCTGGACTGGGATTGGCACAGCCAGCAACTACTACAACAAGAAGTACGGAGACATTGTCAGAGTTTGGATCAACGGAGAGGAGACCCTTATACTCAGCAGGTTGGTTTTCTCCTTTAACGTCAAATACACTGTACAAATCCTCTCAACTTTTATAACAACATGTGTGTCCCTTTTCTTCCCTTTCATCAGGGCCTCAGCAGTTAATCATGTTCTGAAGAATGGAAAATACACCTCCCGTTTTGGGAGCAAACCAGGACTCAGCTGCCTCGGCATGAATGAAAGAGGCATCATCTTCAACAACAACGTAGCCCTGTGGAAAAAGATACGCGCCTATTTTGCCAAAGGTATCATCTTAGAGCCTCAAACCTGTAGAGCTGTAGAGTGCAGATAGTTCACACGACTCTAAATCACAAACAAAACAAAAACCCGTTTTAGCCTTGACAGGTCCCAATCTGCAGCAGACGGTGGAGGTCTGTGTGTCCTCCACGCAGACCCACCTGGACGACCTGGACAGCTTGGCTCACGTGGATGTGCTCAGTTTGCTGCGCTGCACTGTGGTTGACATCTCCAACAGGCTCTTCCTGGATGTCCCGCTCAACGGTGAATACAACCAGGCATCTCAGAAAATTTTTTAAAAAGTGGTGATTCAGAGCCCATTAAGCTGATCGTTTGTGTTGTCTGCAGAGAAAGAGCTGCTGCTGAAGATTCACAGGTATTTCGAAACGTGGCAGACGGTGCTGATCAAACCTGACATCTACTTCAAGTTTGGCTGGATTCACCAAAGACACAAGACAGCAGCGTGAGTCAGTGTGCTGTCATGTACATATGTTGACCTGCAGGGGGTTATTTTTAACTGCAAGGCAACATTAATTTATCTCCTCACAGCCAGGAGCTTCAGGATGCCATAGAAAGCCTCGTGGAACAAAAGAGGAGAGAAATGGAGCAGGCAGATAAGCTGGACATCAACTTCACGGCAGACCTCATATTTGCACAAGTTAGGGAAATAATTGCATGTTTCCAAACAAAGCCCTGAGTGTTTTTATTATTATTATTATTATTATTATTATTATTATTATTATTATTTTCTCCCTAACTCTTTGTACGTATGCTCCCAGAACCACGGAGAGCTGTCGGCTGAGAACGTGAGGCAATGCGTGCTGGAGATGGTGATCGCTGCACCGGACACGTTGTCCATCAGCCTCTTCTTCATGCTGCTGCTCCTCAAACAAACCCCCCATGTGGAGCTGCAGCTGCTGCAGGAGATAGACGCCGTCATAGGTGAGCTGCTCACCGTGCTGAATAAACACAGGTTGCATCTCGTTCTGTAGTGTTGCATTGATGATGGTTTTGCTCACCAAATGAGTTAGATTCAACATTAAACTATAAGGGTTGCATTCAGTTGTTTTTTTTCCTGACATTTATTTCAAACAACTTTCTTAGTTCGTTTGACTCCGTTATCTGTGGAATATCCCAGCTTCTGGTAATAAAACAGGATTTTTGTCTTTCTTTGAAGGCGACAGACAGATGCAGAATGGGGACCTGCAGAAGCTGCAGGTGCTGGAGAGTTTCATCAACGAGTGCCTGCGCTTCCACCCGGTGGTGGACTTCACCATGCGGCGAGCCTTGTCTGATGACGTCATCGAAGGTTACCTGGTGCCAAAGGGCACAAATATCATCTTGAACACGGGACACATGCACCGGACGGAGTTCTTCCACAAACCGGATGAATTTAGTCTGGAGAACTTCCAGAAAAATGTGAGTGGTGAGAAGGTTCACGGTGCAAAAATGAACTTTTAAAGACTGCGGTAGTTCTAATTTAATAGTTTAAAATGTAAATGTAAGAAAACAAAATTCGTTTTGAATCTTTTTGATTGTTTTTTTCCTCTTTATTATCCTCATTGATGTGGATTAAAATTTGATTAAACCACTTGGCAGACGTTTCAGCGAGGCATTTGGGGATTTTGCTGCAACATTTTGAATCTTCAGTCTGCAAAATGAATCACACCAGAAGAAAATCCTTATGCATGTGAAAGTCTAACTAACTGCTGGAAACACTGATGATTACTGTGGCTAATCAATGCAAACATTAGCTATGGAGAAATTGAAATATGGCATTCATTATCTGCCTGAGCAATTACAGTGTTTGAAACTGTAGTTTTTAGTTTTTGTATTTTAAACTTGACCATTTCAACCGGCTCTCTGCTCAGTCCTCCCCCTCAACATGCCACCTGTCCTCTTCCAGACTCCTCGCCGTTACTTCCAGCCGTTCGGCTCGGGCCCTCGCGCCTGCGTTGGCAAGCACATCGCCATGGTGATGATGAAATCCATCCTGGCGACTCTGCTCTCGCAGTACTCCGTCTGCCCCCACCAGGGCCTGACCCTGGACTGCCTCCCACAGACCAACAACCTTTCCCAGCAGCCCGTGGAGCATCAGGAGGAGGCCGAGCAGCTCAGCATGAGATTCTTACCCCGACAGAGAGGAAGCTGGCAAACGCCTTAGACGCACCAGCAATGTTCACATAATGTTGTATGGACACGCCCTCCATCACTACATCTGTTTATTGTCTTGTGATTGTACAAAGCACTGCTGTTTCATTTTACGAGTCGTATATTTTCTGTTTATACTTATTTTGTTATGAACAATGTACAATGTAAGTGTCTATATGCTAAACTTTGAAGTAAATGTAAATTATTATGTTAGGAATGTGTGTTTTTGTCTTTTTTTTTGGTGGTTTTAACGCTATACGGAATACAGCAAGGGCAAGGAAAACTGCTTAATGTATCTGAAAATAGTTAATAAATGACAGTTATTGTAATAAATAAGATATATTTATCAGTACAAGTAAAATTAAACAGAAAGTGTTGCATTAACAACATTACAAACATTCATGGAAGTTAAATTAAGTGTGAAAATGCAAGATTAAGTAGAAGCCATTTAAATAAAAGCACATGGTGTACAGGTAAAGACATCTGTAATGTACCATAAGTATCTACTTATAAGTTCAGATGAATTTTGAAAAGCCAAAAAATTAACAAAAAGTTAAATTTTTTTGGTATATGATGATATTGATCAGCAGAGGGCGCTATTGTACCTCCAAAAGGCCTGCGGTTTATGGTTTAGCAGCCACGTCTAAATAAAGTAACCAATCTGTTCATTATGCTCAATTGGACTTCCTCTGGGCAAATTTCACAAGCTGATGCTTTGCTTTCTGTCTTTCTTTCTTTTTTGCAAACTTTTTTTTTTTGCTTTCTCATTGTCAACTCCACTTCAGAAATTTAGCAAAAAAAAAAAAAAAAACCTCAAGAGCACATCTCAGAAGTTTGCTTGCCTCAGGATGCCCTTAAAAACAATAACAGAGATAAATGGTGGGAGAAGGTTTCCTCTGCACAGCACAGTCCCTCTGGAGATGTCAGTCGTCAGCTGTCTGTCAGGGATGCAAGACGGCGAAACATCTAAAAAGAATGAGTGGGCTCCGTCCTGTACTGACACAAAACCACCTGAGACCTGCTTTTGCTGATTAAAGGTAGACGAGGAAAGAAGAGACACATACTTTTTGGAGCAAATCAGCATCTGCAATAAAGTATTTCAGCACGTCAGCGACAAATTTATTGATCGTGTTCGGGTTGGGTTCGGGTTTTGTATCTGCATTGACTCCTGCTGTAGGATAAAAACAGATATGTTTAAAAAAAAAAAAGAACACACATCTGTAAGGGAGATTAAGTTATTAAACTTTGCAACAAAACAGTTTTACGTTAAAACACAAATGAGAAATTGCTATAGAGGTAGATAGAGACATGGCTTTGTATGTAAAATTACGATTTATATGAAAAAAACCTCTTACTAAAGAAAACACGTGTAAAGTACAGAAGCAGTGTGAAAGAACAAGATGTGATTTGATTTCCAACCTGTTCACACCCACTATTTGAAAAACATTACTGCAGAAACACAAAGCATGAGCATCCAGTAGAGATGTCACTGAGTTCCTGTTAAATTTGACAGTTCTTCATCTGTCTCCCAGCATTTTTTTTATTTATTTATTTATTTGCTTTGCTAAGCTAACCTGTCATACTGGGAAGTTTGACCACAGCCTGAGCCACTGATGAGTTCAAGCTGGATCCAGTGAGAGGCTGATCTAAGTTTAAAAAAAAAAACGAATAGAAGAGGATCTGTGTTCAACTGAAGTGTTTCCTCCAAACGTGATCTGACAAATGTGTTAACACTTACTGAAGGGTACAGAAGTGGCTTCAGGCAAAAAAAAAAAAAAAAAACATGCCAAAATTATGGTCTAGTCACACCAGGATCCAACTACTGACATATCTGTTTTGAAACATGGTGGTGGTAAAACATGCCCGTCATACAATCTACCTGAGCTTGGACAATTCTGTCAAGAGGAACGGATGGATAAATGTCAGTGAAGAAGATTGTGCAAATCCGATAAAGGATTTGCAGGTTTGATTTGCAGCAAAAGTTGGTTCTGTTCCCAACTTTTGACCGAGACAGGCTGATCGTACAGTAAATGCACGGCTGAACCTAAAGCCTCAAATTGTTTCTTCCATGTAAAAAAATAAAATAAAACAGAAGAATTTCTAAAGTGACTTCACTGAGAATAATGGGATCCAAGATGGAAAATAATAAAAGAAATGTGGCTCCAAACTAAGGGATGCCAGACATCTGCTGAATAAATCTGTGGCAACATTTAATTCACATGCACGGCAGTTGTTGGATTGATGTGTGTGTGTGTGTGTGGGGTTGTGTGTGAGAGAGCTGCAGTTTATGCAATACTTTTAAGAAGGAAGTGAAAAATGCTTGTGTTTTCATTTTGTTCATCTGCGCTTGTTTATGACACTAAGATTTTACTGCATGCAGTGTCATGTTGTTGTTAGGATGTCTATGATAAGATGTCTGTATTTCAGCCCACTGAGCTGCATTTCGATTGGAGTTGATTGTCATTGCCAACTAAACTTTATGTATTTGCCTATGAGAGTCTATTATGTTTATTTTGTGGTTATTGGAAACCTAATGGTCTATGTATGCATCTAACTCAGCTTCCCAATTACAAATTCATGGAGCCAGGATGACAGATGGCCTTTAAAAAAAACAAAATTAAAATCCAGCCTCTCAGCAAAACTTTACACAGTCTTGCCTCGTACTCTGATTGACAATCTGATTGATTACATACTGCTAAGGACCCACACAAACACAGTCACCGACAAACACACACCCACACATCATTTTCAGCTTAGATTCTCAAATGCCAGCGGCCATCCTGTCTTTCTGTTTAAGTCCCCTGCTGGATTAGTGCTTCATTAAAAAAGAAAAAAAGGAGCACTGGTGGTCATGGAAACATCCAGCAGAAAGGAAAAACTGGCAGTGTACTCATCTCCCTTCATCGTCGGAGCGCTGTCACTGTGAATAGTACCTCCTACAGTCAGCAGTGACACTGTTTTCCATGATACTCCCAGACATTTGCCTTTTTGCATGCCTCTCTGCCTCCCTGGTAATGAGTGCACCAATTTTCAGAACATTTCATAAGAAAGTGGGACAAAATATCTCACCGAGCTCCAGTCCTTCTCATCAAGCTGCTTTGTAACAGGAAACCCAGACAGGCAGGACACAGTCTTTTAGGGAACTTATACTTGCCAAACTCAACTCATTTGTTTCCGGTTAAATAGCAGAGAAGACTGGTGACATTCATCATCCCAGCAGAGTTTTCTGCTTCATGTTTTGCTTCTTTTTTTCTTTTTTTACAAACAAGCCATGGGGGGTGAAGTTTGAAGGTTTTCAGAGTTAAACATTTCCCCTTAGTAATCTAAGTTTGGCTCTTAGCATCCAACATGAACAGCTCTAAGAGTAGAAATCTGTGACATTCTTGGTAGTCAAAAATAGTTGCAGAGATTTAGTTTATCATATATATTATAAACCAAATTAGCAAAACCAGGCTTTTGAAGGATGCATGATTCCCAAAAACAAGGCAAAAATAACTGAGATGCACCTTTAATCTTGGCCTGCAGACTGCTTCTACAAACATTTCAGCATGGTGCCTTGATGGGATGCCACTCTCGTAACAAAGTTAATCTTTACATTTTCTTGACACAAAATATTCCAAGGTCACTTATTGGTGGTATTAAAAAAATCTGGAAGAAAGTCGGAGCAATGTGACCCATCTTGAAACCAAGGTTTGGGGTGCGCACAGGTTACCGACTTTGATTAGATTCAAAGGCTACAGATTAAATGTCATGCTATGTTCAGATTAGATCCAAAATGGCACACAGAGAGCTTCATGGATCGGTTCAGGTAGTGTTAGATGCAGCGATGTAAAGCGCTCCAGAATGGTGTAAGGAGACAATGCCCAGGCTAGAGTCTGACCTCATAAATGCATTTCTGGTCGAATGGCCATAAATTTCTCAAGCGCATTTTAAACCATTTAGATAGTGTTTAATTTCTAAGCCAGGTTGAGAGGGCGAACTTAAACATGATACAAAACTTGTGTAAGGAGGTCACGGTGGTTTAATCCTGCAGTGCCAGCGTTGAGGATCTGGGTGTAGCATGGAGAAGCATGGTGGAAATGGTGGGAGGTAGACATGACACCGACATGGCCGGGTCATTGAGGCTGTGAAGCAGGTCTGCATCAGGACGTGACGCGATCATGTAAATGACAGAGTGGTCGAAGGAATGTGAAGCTGATGTGTAGATTATGATACATGCAGTTAAAACGAGGCGTGGAGCAACATGAGGAATCCCTTCAAACTGAAGGAGGATTTCTGAATTTGCCACCATCCAGCCATCCTATAAGAGATTCTCTGTATCTCTTTTATCCTGTTTGTATATTGATTCAAACATTTAAATTACAATACAGTACATCTGTTGATGGAGACAAACATGAGCAGCGTAGTCTCTTTTAAAACTAATTTGATTGGATTACATATTCTGTTTATTTCATTTGTCAATTTGTATTTAGCATTCACAAATCTACAAATATATCTACCACTAGTATATTCTTAAGAACCCATTCAGTGCTGATGATAGGCGGCACCAAAAGGCTAAAATTAGAGCTCAGCTGGAATGAGCTACACAGAAACGTGCTCACTGATAAGATCTGTTTTGGTTAGATATTTTTGTTTCTCCAAACAAACAAAGGTACAGCAGACAATCATAATGCTGTTCTGTCTCAGGCCAGGAGCGGTGTGTGCTTCTATTCATGCCCACACAGGCCTCACATCCACTCTCCATTTCACATCAGGTCAAAAAAAAAAAAAAGGAGAGAGAGCAGCTTTATTGCCAAGATCAAAGAAGCGCAGCTTGTTGTTATTACTGCCGCATCTTTTTTTTCTTTATTATTATTATTATTATCCGCAGAATTGCAGAGGCGAGTCGACGTGACACGCAAACAGGCAACAAATGCACGGCTTGTCAAAGACAAGTGAGCCTCGGGCAGTGGGGAGGAAGGCTGATGCCATCTGGTCCCCAGCGTTCCTGCTGAGCAGCTTTCAGGTCCACACCTGGGACGGCGGTAATGCCTGTGAGTTCTGTCGGATCACCGACTGAACGCCCACCTGCCCCCAACACGCCGCCCAGCCTCAAATAGCAGAAATTAATTCACATTGATTAAAAAGAAACACAACTTGATCTGTTTACATATGCATGGTGCCGGTGTGTTGCATTTATGTAATCACAGGATCTGTAAAGGCATTTTAACAGCATTAGCTAAAATGACCACTGACTCTTGGAGATGTTTCAGCTGTGAAATTATATCACTCTTTACAAGTCGTTTAGATGCTTAGAAAAGATAATCCTGAGCCCAAAGGGGTTATGGACCCTGTTCCTGCGGATACTGGGACACAGCATCAGTCCATTTTTACGTATACAGTTCTAAACATAGTTTGCAATTTAAACAGGACCTTCAAGCCTTCAACAGCACAGCAACACCCATGGATGGAAGACAAAAGCTCAGACATCAGCTGATGGACGTAAGCTCTAATTCTCCATCAGCAGCAACAGAAATAAAGTAAAAACAAAATCAAGAAACCTTTGGATGTTCGACATTAGCAGCAATAATCACAGCAAATTCAGGTTTATCTAAAGTTAAAGCTCACTTCATATGCTCAGTGTTATAACACGCTGTAACATGAACAGTTTCATTTGAAACAGTAGATTGGGAATGTTGAGAGATCAATATCATCTAACAGCACCAAGACTTATCAGTCTGTCCATTTCATATTCACTCCTAGAAATAATAAATTGATGCCTGTGACTAGAGGTGAGAGGTGGGGTACACTATGGCCAGGTCGCTAACCCGTTACAGTAAGAAACTTTTTATTCTTTCAAAAAATATAATTTGTTTTTTTAATGCAGCATGATTCTTCTTAACCTTTTTCTGTGATAGGCTGGGAAAGATGAAAAAATAAAGTCGACTCTTTAACTGAATGCAGCTCTTTCAAGGTTGTTTTCTGACCTGAAAAATATGAAAGATACCTTCATGATTTTTTCTGATTCTGAGTCCTTGAATATTAATTAAGTTCTGATGCGATTTCAGCTGGATGAAAACATCCTTCACTGGTGTATCCAAGCTCTTGTTCTCAAGGAAATAGTTCTTCCTTTTGTGTTTAAAAGTCGGTGTTTCTTATGTAACCAAAGTGATGGTGTTACGATGTTCTAAGCTCAAATGTAAAACCTCTATCACACCTTTGATCACCTTAATATTCCTTGCAGCAGACGCTCCCATACTGCACACTTTGCCTGGTGGTCTTGACTAAATCCTCTCTATTCCATTGATCCTTACCTCTTCTCTACACATCAGCTTTCCACAATTAATTCTGATTCTGTGATGTAAAATTTTCTGGTCAAATCTTATAGTGATGTGCCAAAGTGTTACTACAATTTGATCTTCCACATTTTGGTATGCTTCAACCAGAAGCCTAAGCTAAGATGTATTTTATTAGGATTTGATGTGAAAGTGATGAAAAACGACACGTTGAACTGACTCCTGATATTCACAGAGGAGAATAGCTGAATATTTGAAACCCCTCTAAAATGCTGACAGCTGCACATTTTAACAGTCAAAACACCAAAAATGCATTAATAAACATTAATAGGCACATTGGAAACTGCGCCACTGCAGAAACCAATATCTACAGTCTGAGAGTACAGCCAATCAGCACCAGGCAAAATTAAATGAGCCTGGATTGGCTGCTTTTGAAATGCGAGCCAATAGCCTGTTGACTAGCAGAGTAACACAGTACTAGCTTCCCAAGCTGCACTTTCTTTCAAATATTTTAAATATGCTCTATGGAAGAAAATCAGCAAATATTAAAATGGACATAACTAGGCCATTCTGATACAAACCAATCCACTGTAGTTGGAACCTCATGCTCAAGTCTTTCTTATTTTACCTGTGATCTGTCTGGTGTGGTACATTATGAAGCTGATTGCTCTGTATTTGTCTTCACAAATTAAGTACAACCACCATGTGCCTGGTATTTGAAGTTACTTTTTTTTTTGCCACACAGCATTTTGCATGAGGTCAAAAACATCAGCCCTTGTCTCAATTAACAAGATCACCTCCGTCCAGATGTTTTCGTCCCTACGTTTCTCGTGGAAAGCTGCACACACAATTTGTTATGGCTTCTTTCCAGCAAAGGCATCCTGCTTTAATACAAGGCCAGAATTAGGGAACTAATAAATTGGAGCTGTGGCTCTTTGCTGCTCCTCCAAAGTGACCACGGGCCTCTTGGCTGCGTCTCTGCTGAACTCTCTCCTTGACTAAATACTTCATAGTTCGTTTTTAGTCGCTCCATGCATCGTTTGTCTTCAGATCACAGACTGAATGTGTAAAGCTTGGTATATTGTTTTATAACCTACTCTTTGCTTAAGCTCCCTCACAGAACAGCTGTACTTACACTGAGAATAACTTAACCATAATTGGACTCTCCTGCTCAGTCGCTCATTTAGGCATAACCTTCATTATGGGTCTTCTTTTCAAACCACTAATTGTCAAACCCCCTACATGAGTCTCAGTCTGCTGATCTGCACCAGCTGACATACATTTCAGTGGCATGCACCTGGCTACTGAATCACCAGCCACATATTTGAGATGATCTATGAACGATGGTGACCAGTATTCAGTAAATTGTCCGAATAATTCCACGTAGTTTCAGAAGACAAATCTTAACAATGTCTCGGTTTCTATGCCAATTAGAGTTGGATGCAGTTTTTCAGTTATGAATCATCAACCAAATAGCAGGCTAAGTGATCCAAACATATCTGCACCAACCAGTGATCGTCTGACGCCACGTGACCACAAACAAATACCACATTCCTGATTTTAAAACATCCAGCTTTGAAAAAGGTCATGGGATTTTTGGTGCTGCAGTTGCATTTCAAGTCTCCGTGAATGAGTCCTTCCCATTGCTGTGCTGAAACACAGGCAGCACTCTTAACCAGCGACAGAAAGGGAGGGAGAGAGGAAGAGCGAAAGAGGAAGAGACAGCGCTCGCAGCATACAGAGAGAGGTAAAGGGGAAAAAAACCCAGTTTGAGTAGAGAGAGAAGAGTGTCACAGCAATGAGGAGGAGGAGGGACAGAGTGGCAGGAAAAAGGCAGGGAGAAACGCAGAGGGGGACGGACTGAGAGTAAGCGAAGGGGAGGGAGCACCAGAGACGGGAAAGTAGATGAGAAGGAGAAGTAAAGAGGGAAAGTGAGGGAGCGCACCAAAACCCAAGAGGACAGACAGCTCAGAGAACCAGCAGCATTCCTCTCACAACTACAAAGATCCAGGCAGAGGGAGAAAGCTGAGCTCGTTAAGAGGGAGAGAATAAAACACCAGAAGTTGCTTTTTTTTTTTTTTTTGTTCATGTCTCCTTTTTTCCCACTCGGTTAAGAATCGCACTCTTCTCTGAGAAGGAAAGAGACGAAGGAGGGGAGAGGACTAAGAGAGTTTCTGCAGCCTCCGCTTGTCCTAAAGGGTGAAGATGGATTCAGATTCTGGAGAGCAAAGTGACGGAGACATCTCAGCAGGTAAGCTCCAGGAGTCATTTTACTGTCATGCAGGCAAGACTTAGACACACACACTCATCCTTGTAGTGTTTTACAAAGACTCCAAAAGTTCATCATCAGCTTTAAATACATCGTCAGACTCCCAAACGTCATCTGAACCAGCAATTTATTCCCAAAGCAACCAAACCACTTGACATTTTCCTGATGCTCTCCGAGACGTTGGAGAGACGATGTGCTTTGATGCTGGTGGCAGGCACAGAGTCACCGAGTGTCTGCATGAAAGCTGCCTCAGTCACCACCAGGAACAGCCAAGCTCTGACACGTGCAGCCGGTTTGTTCATCAACACATGCACCCAGAGAGAGAGAGAGAGACTGCAGGCTCCCCGAACGCCCCGATCCTCCTGATGCATCGCAGGGTGCCAGAGAGGACGAAAGCCTTTTCCAGTGGATCCACAAAGCTTGTTTCATAAAAAGGAGAAAAGTTTATGGTGTGACCGCACAGGGGCAAAAGTTTACAGCAATAATGAGGATAGTTACACATTAAACACTCAGGCTGGGTTTTACTGTGGTCGGTTATCTGGATTGTGGATCTTTATGGGATTAAAAGCAAGACGGGGAGTGTGAAGCCAATTGGGGACACATTTTGAGTTAAATTGCAGGACTTGACATCATCAACAAGTGAGGTGTTTCTCTCCTGTTTGTGTGCATGCAGCCAGACAAGGCTGTCGCTCAGCTCTGCTAGGAAAGAAGCGTTAGCTGTCCAATGATTTCCTTCTTTCATTTATTCCTTAACCATGTCGATGTGGCCTTTTCCATGGACAACATGGAGCTTTCTGTATTAATTATGCCCCGATGAACCATCTGTCTGTCCATCTGGACCTTTGTCTGTCTTTCCATTTGGTCCATTTGAAAGGAGAAGGGAACCTGAATATAAGAGGCTTTATTACAGCTTTATTCAGATCATAAGAGGAGAGTAATAATTCAAGCTGAGCACGGAAAATCACAACGTTCATGGATGAGTATGTGGGCTGCGCCCTAAAGAAATGTGTTAGATTCAATCTACCAATGCACAACAAAATGTATGATGAGGATGGATGAAGAAGGCTTGTTGTCATTGGAGGCAATGGAGAAAATAAATTCTGCAGCCAAAGGCAATCCCACATCACTACTACTAATGTTTGCTAACCCTAGAGCGGCGTAGGTTTAGAGTGAAGCATGGCCAGCCTGCACTCCTGACCTCAATCGTATTGAACACGATGCGATTGTGTATCCCAAGTGATCAGCTCGGGCGCGATGATGGTGACAGAGATGCCAACAAAACCATATTAGCTGTCTGGTCACAATTACTGGTTGATCAAACACTGCTACCCCACAGCAGTGTCTGATCAGGCTGCTGGCCAGCATGATCTGGAGGAGGACCAAGAAAATCCACGTTTATGAATGAATAATCCACAAAGGGGAAAATCAACAGGCTTTCCTGTGAAATGTGATTTATTAGCCATGGAGCTAAAATGATTAATTGGACTAATTGTGACTAATCAGTATTGAAGTAACAAATCTAGTAATGTATTTCTAATATTGCATATGAAAGGCTTCAATGAAAAATTTACAAAAAGTGTCACTTTTTCATCTGATTAATTGTCAGAATAGTCGGTAAATTAATCAATAACTAAAATAATCGGTAGTTTTAGCCCTACTTAGACAAGACTCATTGTGGCAACAATATAAAAAAAACTTCCTTTGTTTTAGTGCCAAGTATATTTTTAGTATGAATGTATGAAACGATAGTTCCAATCTATTTAATTTGCATAATTTTTCAGTGCTTAACAGCGTGGTGATTTTTTGTCACCTTCACTCCTGAGGTTTTAAAAACCTTCTGGATCCAACCCTGCATCTGAGAGGAACAGCGTTTGTTAGTTACCTTTGTTTCTCATGCTGAAAGGAACTGTGAAGGCCGGATATTTTTGCAGATCTAGAGTCAGTGAGAGCCTGACTCATTCTCAGAATGCATCATGTTTTGTTGCTGTGCTGCAGTTCCTGCTCCTGTGTTGCTATCAGTGGTGCGGCTCACTTTATCCCGCAATGAAACCCAATACATGGTATTCTGGAAACAGGTTGATTTGGAATCTCTCTCACTCTCACACACTGCCACCATTTATTTTTTCCAGTGACGATGTGTGATTGATCTCAGCTTGATGCGTGCAAACCCTGCTCTACAGCGTCAGTCGCATAAACACAGAGGGATTTTGTTTCAGGTGACTAGTCAGCCTTCAGCTCTGGCCTCAAGTCGCTGATAATTGCTGTGTGCGGAACCTTTCTTCGTTGAGTTTATTTCACCCTCACCTTTCTGCTCATTAGATCACAGTTTACTTTCTCTGAATTTCACAAAAGTCATACTGCACTCAGAGTGCATGCCTGCAGTTGGGTATTGAGCCACTTATTAAGCTTCTTTTACCTTAATCTCACACAGTTGTTTTGAACACAGAACGTCAGCAGAGGTTTATGATGTTTGTGGAGAACATTTGGAAGGTAAAGTCATGACAGCGCTGTTGCTGACAAAATGAAAATACGGTTTTAATCACCTGAGGGGGGAAGCTGGTGCGGCTACGCATGCACGCACGCCAAAACTGTAAATAAAGGTAGTCGACCGTGTGTTCTTTGCATTTTGTTGTATGTCAACATGAAACCTGCTAGGCAGTGCTGGTTTGGCTGTAGTGCACCCCCAGCTCATAATGTAGATAAAACCATGCTGGAACTAGTTCCAAATCATCTGAGCCATCAAAAAATACACCTGAGATTTTCAATCCGTGTGGGAATTTTTTTTCTAATCTTTGTTTTTCTGGACCACGCCAAATTGCAAATCAAAACACAGGCCTTATTCATGTCATACAGATAAATGCAAATCTAGCTTCAAGTCTATTGAGACGTCTGTGCAGCATAAACACGAACAGAAGGAAAGGCTTGTATGCGACAAGGCTTCTGCTTCCCAGCCAAATGTAAATGCTGCCATATGCTCAAAATGGTCTAAAGATAAAGTGAACGTTTTCTCTCATCTAATTTATTTCAGATAAACTGTATCTCAAAGTCAGAAAAAATCCTTCACATGTTGCTCAAAGGGAGAGAAAAACATTTTTTTAGGTACATATGTGAATGTCAGCATTAAATATTTCCAAATTCTGGTTCCAAGCTTAAGGGAATCAGGTCCAGCATTTTTTTTTAAATGATAGCGATTATTGCTTTGTTTTCCAACTTACATATTTACACTCAGCAGTGACACAGCAGGAAGTATGGGATGCAAATTCAGTTATTTTTCTAGGCATTTACAAAAAAGACATCATTTACTTATTTCAATTGAAACAAATGAAAAACAAAAGCTTTCTAGTGAATCATGAGCTAATGGTGAATATGAAAACATGCGAAGTTATTCAATATCTAACATCTGACATTTGATTGGTTTTCTTTGAAAAGGCCCGAAAATTTGACTATATATATATATATATATATATATATAGGCTATATATATAATTATTATATTTTTTTTTATGCCAATTTTATTGATGGGACCCTTCACCCTAACAAACAGCTGACTAATGTTCTGCAGTGTGAAGTTACCAAACCATTCACTGTAGCAAGTAACTTTGTTAGCATTAAAAACAATTAGCATTAGAAACTGTTAGCATTGGGAATGATCTCTCCTTTGTTCATTTACTAGACGTTTGACGTTACTTAATAACTAATTAGCAAATAGTTGTTAAGATGTTCTTCATGTTCAAACTAGCATTGAAACATTACAAGCTGGTTTTAACATGTAAGAAGTGCAGAATTGGTGCGTCAATTAGCATTTAGCTAATTTGATGCTCGATGTTCATATTAAGCAGATCATTGTTTGACTATTATCTCATCCCCAACTTTTAGCTGAAATGTCTTTATCAGTCAACTATTATAGTAGCTAAAATTTATTTTTGGATTTCATTTAAATGTTTGTATAAATCTTAGAATATTATCCCATTTGAGTTGGTTGGTTGAATTTTAAGTTTTTAAATGACAAGTCTGAATTTCAAAACTTAAAAGTACTAAATCTTACATTAATAACAATCCACGCAAAGAGAAAAGATTCAAAATGTGCCAATAAGGCAACATGCTGTCTTGGAAGAGCACAAGCACTGAATTTCACTACAAAAATCTTACTGGATTTTTATTTCTTCTCAATCCTAGCTGGTTTCTTTCCCTTAGTTCTAATCACTCATCAGGCCTCTGTCTATATCTGTACCCATTGATAACTCTTTGCTTTCATTATAAGGTCACATTCTGATCTCCTGTCGGTCTGAAGCCCACGCAGACTAGACGCTGCTTTTCACTGATCTATCAGATATCTCTAATGTCCGGTTTGAATGCCTCTGGAGTTGTTATATCATGTTGGTGGAGAGTGAATAATCAACCCACGGAGAAGTTTTGGTTGAGTCATCATGGTGATGCGACTCTTAACACCGAACCCCAATCAGCCATCTGCAGAACTATTTCCAGCATTTTGTTTTTCTGTCCGTTTTTCCAGGGAAGACTGTGTTGATGAAAAGCTTGTCTGTTGTAATAATGGATCTGCGATCCATCAGGGCGTGAGGGCGGCCGATGTGCTTCCATTCCAAACTCGTACCAGCAGATGTTTCTAATGGCGCAGCTAAAGTTTAATCTTCAGCCAGCCGAGTCCCAACTCTCACATGTTTACAGAGCCACAAACAGCAGCTTTACCAGAAATGAGTCATACCGCTTCAACTTTGCCACATTTTGTCACATGACAGCCACAAACATTTAACGGGATTCTCTGTGATTGATCAACACGCACAGTAATGAGTTAAAGTGGAAGCAAAAGGACATGTGGTCTTCTCATTTTCTAAAAATAAAAATCACAAAAGTTGATGTTTGTATTTAGCCTAATTGTCTCTGGTTGCCCATGATTTTAAATACATGTATCAGTTACCTTTACATGTGGACAAGGTGGGTTAATAATGAACCCACCTTGTCCACTGCATGATGAGTGAACAAGAAAAAAAACAGATTTTGGTAGTAACATTCAGTGTGTAATTTAATCTTACCAAATGCAACAAAAAACATATTAGTAGCATAACACAGTGGCGGCAGCATCATGCTATGGAGATCCATTTCTTTAGCAAAGACAAGATTAAAAAAATAGAGTGGGGTGAAACATTGCACACTCCTTCAGTGAGAGACGACTGCCACATCCTAAATACACAAAGGAGCGTAACCGCAGATCCTTCCTCCCAGCAGCTGCTGGGTTTGGAGTCACTTATTAAGCTACTTTTGCCTGAACCTCACAAAGTTGTTTTGAATACAGAATGTCAAAATCAATAAATATTTACATTTAAGTTTGTATTTTATACATCTATGTTGGCATTTGTACATTATCTACTCTGTTATTACTCATTTTTAAATAATATTTCCATTGTTCTTGCACATCTGTTTGTCTGCACTGATACAATACATTGTAAATAGTCTGTACCTTGTTTTTTTTTTTTACACACATGGACATTATGTGATCAGTTGCACATCACCTTGGATGGCGAGTCCGATATTCCTATTTCTAATAACTGTCCAGTATTTTCTGTCATACTTTTGTTCACTATATTATTAGTATTAGTAGTATTGTTGTTGCTGTTGTTTGACATTAAGGTTTTTGTGAACCTTACTGTTTATTGTTGTTCACTTTTGCAGGACAACGAAGGCTGCTTCTATTCTATTCATCCCCCAATAAAACACTTTGAACCTTATAGTTGTGACATTTAAGGATTCACTTTTATGAAGCACCGTATTAGGCTATTTATTGCCATCAATCTATTTTTGTCAAAACATGCCATGTACAGAGCAGCGTCTGCTTCGTAACGGCCCTGTTGGCCAAATGTTTCACACATGAGAGAAGCAGCTAGATTGTGTCAGCCTGCAGTCACTGCAACACGTTCATATATGCTTATCCACACTCTTTTCCCATTCCTCTAGTCTTGAACGCCACAAACGCATGCAACCTCGACTCTCCCTTCCTCTGCCTTTAATCTGGCCCACAGATGCAGTCTCCACAAAACCAGCTGCACACACACACACACCCACACACACAGGTTCAGGACACCGAGAGCTGGGTCTGGAAAAAATCTAACACTAACTGAGGAGAGGAAAGAAAGGAGGGAGTTTAGCTGCAAGTGGAAAAGACGACTCAGGAGAAAGTTTTCCAATCGCTGCTGTAGAAAACTATTCCTGCAGCTCCCAGGCCACTGCTGCAACATTTTTCCCTTATGTGCAGATGCATGTGCTGACACTATAACTCAGTGGCATTTTATAGGGATAGTGGGGCATTTGAGAAGGGATTAGTCCCCCCTCCCACAGCAGAGCTGTTATTAAAAACTGATATTAAATTGTGTGTATTATGATCTGTGTGTCAATGGAGAGTTGGGCTCCATCTGACGTCTGGTACGAATGTCTTAAACATTCGCTCTGATGCAGAAAGTCTGAGATGTGATGCTTTATGTTTTTACGTTAGAATTGCTCAAAATAGCCGCCGCCATCTGGGTTTCGTCTTCGCTACCTTTTCCTAAAATACACGCTTACTACAGCATATCCTGATGGTACTAAGCTGAAATTGCTCTCCGCAGAAGGAGCTAAAGTGTGTTTCAGAAAGCAAGGTGAGGTAGGAGGCTGGTTGTACGCACAGCTTTTCACACTTCGCTCTGGCACAGCTGAGGTGAAGAGTGCTGATTGTAGCATTTTTAAGGCTGTGGCAGGAAAAAGTGGAATAACTATGAACAACCGGTTCAGCAGTACGTCAAATCAAGGCTTTATACCTGGGAGTTCTGAACACTTTGTCAAAAATAAATAAATACTTTGTTCCCCACGAGAGCCAGGATTTAGATTAACTCTTGCAATAATTAGGCTTATAGGTCAGAGCATAAAAAGCATTAGAAGAAAGAATTCAGTCAGAACACAAAAGCAGAAATGTGCATCTGGGTACTGATGTGAGTGCAAGCGAACCACAGCTATTTCCTGGTCATTAGTTAGCGGTAAAAGTTGGGAGTAGAGAGCTTTGGCTTTTACACTACGCCGTGTCAAGCAGGCTGCGCTCCTTAAAGGCCAAAGCTCACAGCATTTCCAATTTTATGACTCCAATCAAAGCGAGAGCAACCTTTTAATTTAGGCGCACAGACAGCTGAAGCCTTGCCCCATTTCTGGGTTAACCTTTGCCTTCTTAACATTTGTAACTGGGTGTGCTTTGGGGATTACTTCAATCTGTTTGCTACTGTCCTGTTTGTCTTTAAATAAACATGTGGCATCAAAAGCCCAAACGGCATAGATTATAGGTCAAGAATCCTGGAAACATCTTTTTTGTAGGAGAGGTGGTTTATGGGGTGACGTATAAATCAGTCAGTGGTCGATGCAGCATTTCTCATTCATGTAAAAACCCAGTGAGTAAACTCAAACAAACCAGGAAGAGGAAGGTCTGAGGAAAGATGTTGGTGCGTTGTTCGTGTGCACATCTCTCTTTGTGGAGCGATGCGTTGCCACGCTGAGACATGGCCACGGGTCGCTGAAGGAGAGGCTCACTAAGGGGTCCATAAAAAATAAAATAAATAAAAATTTTAAAAAATGCTTGCTTCCTTGCCACTCTGCATTGTGGATGTGGTGGGAAATGGACAGAGAGGAAGAGACAGACAAAGAAAGACACTACAGCCAGCTCCTCATGCAGCTGCAGATGATGTTAGAGGAGGTGACAGTGTTTTAGGTGCAGGTCTGTCTCTGAAGTAACGGACATAGACAGTCTAAATATGGACTTCCTGTCTCTTACATCAACACCTTCTTTGTTCTCTCTAGGATCCCGTCACAATATCTTGCAAAAATTTAGAAAATTAAGAAGTCTTTGGTTGTATTCATTCCTTTTTATGACAGCGAAGTTAGAAAATCCTTCCCAAATGTCTTCCTGTATCCCTTCTATTTTCATGGGATAACTTCTATCAATCTTGACTGAAAGGTGTGAAATTAAAACATACATATTGCCCGCTCCGCTCATTTCTCCTCGTCTTTTTCTCGACAAAACGCGCAGCTTCCTTCATTCAGATGAAGAAACTTTGAGTTCGGGACTCGGGGGGCCGCAAGACTGTTTTGACTTTATTATCATCTTCTGTATTTTATTGGTTCCTGGTTTCACGGTCTGTCATTATGACTCTCTCTGTCGCATAAACAGACACACACTTGTACCCGTCTTTCTATAAATAGAGAGGTGCTCTTTTATGAATCAAATAAATTCTGAGGAAGCGCTGCGGCTTGATTCTTTGCCCAGCTGCATATCCAAAGTGTTGCGTGTCTGCAATCCAAACAGCAAATGTAGCAAAGGAAGGAAGGAAAAAACGAAGACAGAAAAAAAAAAGTCAAGAAAGAAAGGAAGAAAAATGTGTGGCGGAAGTTGACGTTGCACAGAAGGAAATCTGTCATTTTCTCATTTAGAGGTCTTGAGTATTTTTGGCTTCCACCAACACCCACATAACAGGAGTAGTTTTCCAGAGACGCTCCCAGAGGAGGGAAGCTGAGAAGTGGGATCACATGCCCAGCTAACCAGCTAATTGTTGGCCTGACTCCGTTCGCTATGCGAACAATAGCGCACAGGAGGGAACTACATCTGCCGAAGACATCAGCTGTACAGGGTCGAAGTGTCGCATTCTCTCAGGACCCTGCGGTCCAGTACTTGTGCCCTCTCCGGATGTCCTGGATTCCACTTTTTGACGTCATCATTTTCTCTTGCATTCACAAAAAGAAAGGTGCAGCTCTAATCGCCGCTGCATCTCTCATTCCCTCGCTCGCTTTCACATCAGGCCTTTGGCACATTAATCAATCAAACGTCTATTGCCTCTTCCTCCTTTCGCCTCGTCTCTCAGGCTCAGTTCTTTAGGGATATGGCCATTAAAACTGAGAGACAAAGAACAAGATGAGGGATGAAGCATTAAATAAAGCTGAGCGGCGGCCAAAGGCAATCTGTTCTGTGTCCTTCCTGATTCAGAGAAGTTCCTAAGTGACTTCACCGCCGGTCGGTTCCTCGCAAAAGAGACATTTAGACCATTCCCCAGATAAATAGACCTATTCTTTCAAACGTTGTCTTATAGCGTGAGACTTGTCTGTTACAGGTGCATTAATCTACAAGCTTCTGAGGTCTGTGGCTACGGCTGACAACTCTTGTACCACTTTTAAATTGTTCTTGTTGCAGCATTTTGTCTGATTGGTAGAGAACAGAATAATTGTCATCAGATAAGATATAATGATGCTGACTGAGATTACTGTAAAGGTTAGACAAATGTGTTCAACTCCCATCAACATATGAGTGAATTTTTCAGCGCGTCCAACCTTCCTTGGTAATTCTAACATCTGTAAAATCAATGCCATCATGTTTCGAAGCAGTTCTAGCACTGGGTAAAGGCTCAGCAACTTACGACATGTTGCTTTTCCTCTGTTTTTCTGAACATTTCTGACACTGCTGCCTGTGTTGCTGAAAGATCGTCTTTTGCGGAGATGAAATTGGAATCTAGATGTGAAAACAGCAGAAGGGACAGTTTGTTCTAGATGTCAGATTTTAGAAACGCGTCGTATTTGCAGCCGCTCCGAACACGGCCTTAAGGTTTCAGCTCTACACAAACAAGACGATATCAGCAGATCTTATTCGACAACGCCCGAGGCAATGTGGGTGTTTTTTTTTTTTGCAGCTGACCCTTCAATTAAAATATCAAGCAGGTAGTGATAAAAATGACTTTGAAAAGTCATTTTTATCACTACATTTTAACGGAAGAAGGAAATGAAACGTTTTCACTTCTCAAATTCTGCCAAAAGTGAGTGAAGATGTCACAATTTTTACTTTTTTTAGCTTTTCTGCACCAGAGAATTTGGTTCTGAGAACAAACCGCATCACTGTCACATAATTCAGTACGTAAGTTGTTTGCAAAAACTAAAGGAAATGTATTCACCATTTGAGTGGTTTAAAAGGCACATTAGAGATTAAAAAGCACCATCATCTTTTGCCAGCACCTTGATTCAAAACTATTAACCAAACAGACAACAAAACCATGTAAATATAGATATTAATTGAAAAAATAATAATTTGTCCTTTTATTCACGCTGTATTAGAAAAAGGCATGTCGGGAATTATTGATACCTTAATTCTAATCAATAGAAAAATCTTTTTTGACACCAAACTGATCAAACGTTTTATAATTTCTTAACAGTTTTTTACATGTCTACTTTTAAAGGTGATCTCTAAGTTATTAAGGATGGAAGGGCTCCTTGCCATTACCCTAATCTTTAGCTCCCTCCACCGATTCTCTGTCAGAGTCAAGCCATGTAAATGTTTCATACTGTGACAAGATTACTTTAAACATAAATCTGAGCAATTTTATTCACTTACTGTCTTGTTCATTTCTATTCTTTGTCCTCAAGTTACTGATGTTTTCATTGTGTAATCGCTGCATTTTTTTTTTATTTCTGCCTCTTACCGTTTCCACAAATAAAAAGTAGGCTAAGCAGAGAAAGTATCACCTGCATAAAAGTAAAACACAGCAAAAAAAAAAAAAAAAAAAGAATCACTGTCTTCTTGTGTGAGAAAGTGATTCCTAAGGTTTTAAACCCACCGAGGCGTCTTCCGCCTTCACATTCCTGCTTCAGCAAGAAACTCTAAATGATCTACATCTATAAAGACTGGTGACTTGAAAGTCCATGACCCACTTCATTCAGGTTCCAGTCATCTAGATATTCAAACCGAGTTATTTATTAACCTTGAAGCTCTGACTGCTCCCCTTCATCTTGAGCAGCTGTTAATGACATCTTCCAGCTCAGGTTTGGCCTTTGCAGACTGCGGCGCGGTCAGACTACGCGTCGTTAAATAACACACGCCACATTGTCCCTGTGGTCCTTCTCCTGTTTGATATTACATCTTTCTCAATTGCAATCACTTACTTTCATCCAGAAACAAACACACGCTGCGACTGTGCAGGGGCGGCATGTCTGAGTCATCTGTGTCGTGTTGTGGGAGTCAAAAATACATTTTCATGGTGCAGATCCAAAGTGAGAAGACAAAAATGACTATAAGACAGAGCATTTCATTCCTTCTGGTGTTTTCCCCCCCCACTTCCCCATCACATATGAAAGTCGGTATATAATTTACAGTGTCTACTATCTATTTGTGTTCCCCAGAAGAGGCAGAGGGAGAGTGAAGCTCTTGAGTCTCAGACCCAAACATAAAAGCCTTTCCTCCAGTGCTACCAGCTGGCACAGGCCGCCTCCTCTGCTCCCTTCCTAAATCCACTGGCCTCTCAGGCCTGTTTAACACTTTTCCCAGCAAGCTATTAAACCCCCGTTTAAGTCTTGCCGAGTGACCCACTCCATTGTTCTGCTCAAGCCTTGTAAATCCAGTCAGAGAGGCTCTGCTGCAGCTCCTTATATTCAACCAAAGGCAAACCAGAGAGCCAAGGCAATGCAGGAAGAAGTTCAGCTGTCAGCCTTGCTCACTCCTGTTCCGTGAGGAGCTCTTTCCCCTGTTGGCTTTCATGACTTCTTGTATGTGTATTTGTGCTCTGTGAATTTAAACTTCACAAATAATCGCCTTTTTAGACTTTTGCTCTTCTTTTTTTTTTTTAATCACAGTCCAAACGCGAGTTTCTTACTTGCGTGTGAAACGCAAATTCTAAAGGTCGACTTTATGACACACCTGGAGGCCCAGAGGAAATTAAGGAAATTGCAAGAAACTGAGAAATTGTCCGGGGAAATTATAGCTCTCTCAGCCTTTACGGGGTTCAAAGTGTGACCTGGTATCCACTCGCTTTAGAGCCGTGCATTTACAAAACAGGGCTGCCTGTGAATGGAAAATTGGTTGCAGATGGAAAGAAAATGACCAGCCAAAACTTTTGATGGCAATAAATGGGTTTTGGAGAAGTGTTGCAGAAATCAACAGCGTTTTTTTGTTGTTGTTGTTGTTTGTTGCCGTCGAAAGAGCTTCCACCTTCCTGCACTTTGGAAAAACAGGCTGTCTGTCAGCAGCCTTCATTGTTTGGCTGTTTGAAGCAACAACTTTTGGAAAGAGCAATAAGTGCAAAGCTATTGGGAGGAAAAGTAACTGTTTTAGGTATAGCCATATGAAATGAATGTCCATGGAGCTCTATGTCTCTAATGTACGCAGATAATAATGTTCAGTGTTGGATGAAAATGAGTCTGTTGCACCTGTTCTGGTAGCGTAACCAGATTTTGTTCATACTGGACACATGTTATCAGCAACAACCTCAAACAGGTTTTGTGTGTATGAGTCTGTGTTTGCATTACTCATTTTTTTCTTTTTCACTGTCACTATCTAGAAACAGTAGTCCTTTTAAGGGGGCAAAATGAGTTTGTCCATGTCAACCTTATGATTGTAAGGTTGAGCTGGGGCCCAACCTGGACAGATCACCAGAACGAGACACAGAACAGACACAAGAGAAACCGGCAATTACCACACACCCTCAACTCAGGGCAATTTAGAATCTCCTTTTCACCAAATACGCTTGTTTTGGACTGTAGGAGGAAACTCCTCACAGAAAGGCCCCAGCTGGAACTGGACCCACATTGCTTTAAGGGAACCAACAAAAAGAAAAAAAATAAGTCTATATAATATAAATTAATTCATTTTAGTGGTAAAGCCGACTTTAGATGACAATTGCAGAGGCAGATTTTGTCATATTGGTGACCGCAGTCAAAATTCATGTTTCCTTCTTCTTCACTGTTTTCTTCTGCCTTTTTGTCCGAGACATACTTGTTGCTTATCGTTGCGTGGCAGAGAAGGAGACATACGTCCCAGATTTGGACTTGAGTTACACTTAAGTGCCAAAAACAAAGTCTTCAGATTGGAGTCAGAATGTGAGTCTGTGGTTTACATACCATCACCCATAATTAGAAGGTAAACCATTTGTAAGCCACAGACCACATGTCTGACAGAGCAGTGCTGAGTCTTCTCTGTGGGGGTGCGTTTGATTTATTACCCAGGGACTTTTTTTTCAGAATGCAGGCGATTAATTGCTCATATGTTGACCGTTGTTCTGACAGTCAGTAAAATATTAACACGTCTCCATCAGATTTGTTGTTGTTGCTCGGCTAGCATCATTAAAAAGACACATCTGGCTTTCCCAAATGAAAGCACTCCCTGTTCTATCCAGATAGTTTACTTTCTTAATGATGGCCTTGGTTCTCACATGTGCACCACTTCTACAGAATAACCAGGATTGTAACTCATTAGCAGTTTACTAATGATAACCTTATTTAATCCCATGCTGAACTGTGCTGCTTTTGCACTAATGAAGATTTCTGATACTTTCTGATTGAGTTGCCTCAAGATTATTTGATCCCTTGAGGATATTTGTGGAGCATTCCCAAACCACCAGTGGTCTATCAGTAAGACATTAGACGTGCCTCACTCAGCAAAACTGTGTGAATTTGACACCCTTGATCCTTTTATACGCGCACAGTTCAGAATTGCACAAATTTAACATCCATTAGTTTAGAATTTATGTTTTCAGAGAACCAACATTAAATTATTTGTTAAATAACTTAACTAAACTGCAGTTAAATGTTATTTTTCACTTGATAAATTTAATTAGGAACATTTGCTTTGAAGGACCTTGTACTTATTTTATGATAAATCAGCTTGCCATACTTCTGTTGACAAAGGCCTGTATACAGAGGAGAAACGTTTGCTTCCACATCACTGCAGTGAATTTATCACATACCTTTTCAGGAAACATATTTCCTAGTTTTGGTCCACATTTTAAAGCACACAAAAAATAATAAAAATCCTACAGTAAGTTTAATATTTAGGTCTTTGGGATTGCATGTGTCCAGCTTGTTGCCAGTGGCAAATTCCACATCTGAGTGTGAAATGAACTTAAGATCCTATTTAAACTGCTTTAATTAAATTGATGGGGATTTTTTTTTTTTTTTTATGTCATAAGCCATTCAACCCTCCTATTCCCATCCTTGTGAAGTGCTATGTTGTATTTTAAGCAGGTTTGGGCTTCTGGAGATATTTTTATTCTTTCTAATTTACATGACAACTAATTCAAATCATGTGTGCTTAATTATTGGGTAAAAATATTTTGAAAAGCACACGCTGTTTTTACGTCAGTGACAGAAATGTCATGAAATCCGCCACAAGGAGCAGAGACCAATCCTATTTTCTCCTATACGTCCCTCCAGACGCCATCATCCACCCGTTCCCAAAATATTCCAGATATCCTGACAGATACTCGTTCTTTTCATGGTGACGACGGCTGTAAATATTCAGCTGCCCTGAACTTGCTTCTTTCTGCCGTAGAGGCATAAGCAAAGCACATCTAAAATAACTTACATTCACAGGCTTACAGGCCGTCTCAGTCAGACTTGTGTGCTCTGCTGCGATCCGGCTGATAATTCCCCCCTGGCTTTGACTCGGTGAAGGCCAGCCGCGCTCCTCTGCGTTAGCCACCGGCCCCCGCTGACGGCTCACTCTTCTGGTTTCTCTGGAATGAGTCCAACACAAGCCTTGGGATCCGAGCCCCATTCAGCATTCAGTCTACTAAAGAAAATGTCCAGATAAGTGACTGACTTGATGTTTATTTTTGAACACATTCAAATCTATCAAATCTAATAAAGCGTCAAAATCAACTTTGCTAAGTCAGTTTTTTTTTTTTTACTTTATGAATAATTGAGTGATCCTCATTTTTTTTTTAAAGGTAAAAGGCAAAGGTAATTTTATTTATATAGTACATTTTCAGCAACAAGGCAATACAAAGTGCTTTACAGGAATTAAAAGAAAATACAAACAAAATAACAAACCAAAGGAAAAAGCAAAAGAAGAAAAAACTAATAATGTTGATCCAAAATAAATAAACTAAATACTCCTGTTCAGGGTTCGTAGATAAGTGTAAGTATTCTCTGGACTTTCTAAGTGTGCTCTAAATTTGTAAAAGTAATGAGTACTCCACAGTTTCTAAGTAATAATAAAAACAAAATTTTCCTGTTAAAATTCTAATTCCTTTTCCTTTTACGCAATACAAATTAGATTTATTCTTTGCTGATTCCTTTCATCATGGAAAGATTTAATCCAATAATAAAACGACATAAGGAAAGGCCATGGCTCAGATACGGAATTGTGTTCATAAATTTTGATGTAGAGAAATGTGAAGTAGTCATTATTTCACTTAAGAAATTGTGATTCAAGTCTCAGAATTCAACTCCTGAGAGAGTCAAAGTTCATCTTTATCTCAATCAATTGATAGAGGTGAGTCATTATGCATTAAGCCACAGGGAGAAGCTCTGACAGGTGGTTTGCATATTTTCCTGTAAAATTGTGCGTTTGATTTATAAGCCATGGGATATTCCTAGATGTGGCTTATTAATAAATCATAACAATTTAATTATGTTAGTTGTAGATTTAAAGTCATGAGCTCATGCATGTCTCTCAAGCTTAACTCTGAAATATCTTAACTCAGGTCTTTTCAAAGCTTAGCTTGTCTTTGACTTTTCATTCTTTGGCTGCTCAGCTGACAGTCAAACAGAGCTACTTCAAAATAAAAGCACTTCCTGTTCAGTGCATTGCAGTAACAACACGCTTTCATTCTCGCACTGCTTTGTGTACTTATTTTGTAACTTGTAATAAGTTGCTCTCATTATGTACTTCATACACCTGGCTTTCAAATAAGCTTGTAAACCCTACAACTCAGAACATTTTAAGAAAAGGCTCCAACTCTAAACATCAGGCCAATTTGAACACAGGGACTAAAAAGTGCTGGCTATGTCATTACAAATACATTTACAGATTCTTCACAGAACAAATGTTATCCCATTGTTGCCATTTTACTTTCTACATAAATGTTTATTAACATTTCTAATGAGCTAAATATCATTTCTTACTCCATTCATCATCTTTACCCGTTTATTGTTACAGGGTCACAGCTTTTCATTATTCCTTAGAGATTTTCAAAATAAATTAGCTTTTTCTTTTCTTTTTTTTTGCATATTTACATTTAGGAGTATTTCAGACAATATTAACAAGTCACATCTTCACATATTAAAAGACTGCTGTACAATTGCGCGATTTTAATTTGTACCCCATAGCAATAAATTGCCATAGACAGACAAGATGTCCTGCATCCAGTGAGAGAATGTTTATCTAAGTCATCAGAGAAATGAGGCCTGACTTGGGTTTGGAAAACAGATTTATGAGCTTCTCTGTATACCTGCAGGATCCTCTGGTCAGATTGGGGGAAACAGGAGAAGTGATTTTTGTTTGAGTTGCTGGACACAAGGGCTCAAATGAGAACATAGCATTACTTATTCAATAAAAATAAAAACTACTCCATCCACAAAAACTTTAAATTATTTATCTTTCCTACTAAACATAAAAAATGTGTAGGCTTGTTTAAACATGCTGCTGTTGCCTCACACATGGATCATTTTCCTTGGCAGTAAGCTCAACATCTAATCTCAGTGCTATCCTGAAGCTCATCATTCATTACAAATCTAAGACCCTCTTCTTGACACACTGCGAGTGTTTCTGGCTGACATGGAAATGATCCGTCCAGTGGGATGCTTTCTGCCAAAAGACACCTTTAGCAGAGCTGGCCTGGCTGTTCTCCAGGTTCCACACTGGATGCATGTTCTGATGCAACGCAGCAGAAACTGTTGACTCAGGCCTCTAAAAACATCAGGCGGGACAAAGAGAGACTGTCTGGTCAACAGCCACGGGCAGAGAACAGCAAGCACCTAACTAATCCTCATGTTAAAGTAAACTTCACAAACTCCCACAGCACTCGTGTGTAACCGCTTTGATGGGGCCGGCGCTTGTGCAACAGCCCCAACATCAGCGGTTTGTTTCCCAGCAGCGTATTCCCACATGCCACATAGAGCACCTACTTTATTTTAACGCTTCAGGACAAGTGAGGCAGTAAAAATAACGAGCAGGTAGCGGAGACTGTACAGGAGCGGGATGAGGACGAGGAACAGGGCGGACAGTTTTCTCTCCTGACAGCTTGGACTCTTCTCTAACTCCTTCTGACACTCTGGTTCATGCATGTCGTTCATCACAGCCTCTGGGTGACAGGCTGTATGCGAGTGTGTGTGTGAGAAAGCTTGGACATCTCAGCGTCTTCATGTGCACTTTCCGTAATCATCCACCCTCGTTCGCTCTGTATCTTTAGCCAGACTCTGAATCACCCGCCTCGTCAGAGGACTGTTTATAGCCTCGCAGAAACAGCAACAAAGTCTCTCTACAGTCATTATCCCAATCTGTGTTGATTGTAATAATCAGGGATCTCTCTAATGAACAAAAGATGAATGCGCTTAGAGAGCGAGTGGTTCCACAAATTGGTAAGTTTCATATCCAGAGCAACCCTACAACCACGGGGTCCGTCAGCAGGCTGTCACCTTTATCGGTGCGTCCTGTTGGGTTTCTGAATATCAGAGGCTCGCCAGAACAAAGAGCCGCTTGATAGAAACGGGAAATGACAGTGACAAAGAGAGCCTGTTGATGAGCGGCGCAGATCTGACTGATGAAAACCAGTTACACACCCTGACACTGCTATTCAAATATCATGGAAACTAGCATGCACTTGGTATATTTTTTTTTAGCCCATGATGCACTGTCACTATTCCTCACATGAAGAGCAGTGAGAAGGAGAAACTGTCAGTAATTTGTTTAAAAGTGTTGAAGTTGTCCTGCTGGAATCATTTCTGTTATGAAATTCTGTTTTTTTTTTAATTAGATTTTACAGAAAAGGAAGCGAAGAACCAGGTAGCTATATCTAATTCCTCGGTTGATTTGAAATGTATTTTTGATGCACATAAGCATAAAGACATAGTTGGAAAAAATAGCTGTTGTGGTGTAGTGATTAAACAAATAGCTGAAATATAATAAGTTTTGGTAATTACCTTTAAAAACTGAGCAGATGAAATGGCCACAGAAATATTTAAATATAAAACATTTAAGAGTTTGATGAAATGTGTTAAAACATTATTCGACATGACAATAATTACTAGTTCGCCTGAAAAAAAAAAGAGAAAAAAAATTGAAAGCCCAACACCAATCTGTGCAACTCCCTTAGAATCAAGTAAACACACTGAAACTATCAGTTTTATTCCACACAGCCTTCATATTCATATTAAATGTTGCTTAAATATGAAAATAAATATTTAGATTTTTAGTTCTGGGTATCAAATTTCACAGAAATGGTCTAAAAACTCCTAAAGATACTGCAGCTATCTCAACATCAGAGTGGCAGTTTCACACCCACCAAGCAACATTGCAAAGGTTCCTGTGAATTCATTTGAATGAATATATCTGCTGGTGTTGTCCAAACAGATCAAACATCTGGACGAATGACTCTTCCCAGAACAAACCGTGTAGTTTTGGTCCGCCAACCTAAAATATAACCACTGAAATCTGAAAGTCTGGGGCATGATGCCACTGAAATGGGGCCTAAACCCAAAACACTACGCAGGAATCCAACAGCTGGTTTATGTCTCTCCCAGCCACCAAATGTGGGTTCGTCATTAGACCAATTAATACTTTTGGTTAAGAGCACCAGATCTGTCGAAGGAGTGGGAGGGGCGTAGTTGTGGTGGTGCTGGGGGAGCGGATCGGAGGGTGAGCGACTGTAGACAAAGGAATTTGCCTTATTTGTTGTTAAATGTCATGGTGGGCTAATTGTATTTCATGAAATGTCATTTAGCTTCAGACCAACAGATGAAATGTCACTTCTCTACATTCATGTGAAATGCCATGGATTAGGTTTCTCCCTGATGTGGGGAGGGGGGAAACAACTCAACCTCTGCTCTGTGTTTGTATTTCGACAGCAAACAAGCAGGTGATGTGACGCTGGTGTGAATTTAAAGCGTTCCAATAATATCCGTCTGATAGAAACAAAACGCAGCGACAACAAATCGTGTCTTGTTCTTTGAATTTGGCCTCCTCCTCTCCCTGCTCTAGAGGAACATGTGGAGGAGGAAGAGGAGGCTGGTGATGTGCCCGTGGAGCAGGAGAGAAAAGTGAAGCCTCTCTCCTCGCCTTTAATCATAAAGGAAGTTATCCGGTGTGTAATTTGAAGTTGGGTGGCACCTAAATAAAGCCCCACTCCTCACATTCACACCGACACGTGCCAGCCTGCCGGCTCCCTCTGGATAACCGAACACAGAGCCTTTCATGTTCGCCTCTACAGGGCAAATTGTGGATCCAAATGGGGGATTTTTTTTTCCCCAGACTTGTTAAAGACTCCTATCAGAAGACAGCTGTTTGATGCGATCCAGACGGCGACGGCGAATCCTCCCAAAGACGGCGGCCTGCTCCAGGGAGGACGCCGCCCTGCCGCAGGATGAGGCTGCGCCTCGTTTTGTGTGCTCATGTGTCAAATTTGTTTTGTTTTATATGAGCTTTATTCACTGTGTACCTGACATTTGTCCGTTGTTCAAGAATAGGTTGTATTTTACTGTCATATTTACTGAAACTGCATCCAGCTGCATAAATGCACAACAATCAATTCAGAGAACATAGTTTTACATCTGCATTGCTTTGTTAAAATAAAATAACCCATACTTTTGGAGGGTTATGAATGTAAGGTCAAAGAAACTTTTGGAAATTTAGTTGTGTTTTTTTTTTAAATACGTCAACAGAGTTTCAAAAGCTAGTTTATCCAGATGGACTTCAGCTGGTTTATGCAAACACACTGAACACCACGGAGATTAGTCAAAGCTCATAGTATAAACACGTACAGGGATGCACTCTGTGTTTTGTTTACAGTATCAAGATAAAATTTCAAAGACTCACTGTTCTCAAGATAAAAAAGAAAAGACAAAACTGCAAGGTACTTTCCAGAACCTACAGGCTGCTATCTTAAACAGCTTGTAGGTTTCTGGTACTTTTTGATACTTAGTAATACAGAGTCATTTCCTAGGAGATTCAATTTACTTTCCCAGAACTTACAAGGTGCTGCTCGGAAATTACCACTTTCAGTGATAAGAGGGAGTTTGCTTTACATGCATCCTGTACCAGTAACCTGAAATATGCAGACAGGCTAAAAGGACTTACAGGGTATTTTTCTCAATTTACAGTCTAACATAAAGAGTAATCTCCAGAATGTAAACGTTTCTTTCTTGAATACTCACATATTTTCAGGTTTTTCTGGAAATAAAATAAAGAAATAAATAAAATAGTCTTTCTTAGAGCTTGAGAAAACATACTTGACAGTTTTGTGAACTTGTAGGTTTTGCAGAAGTATCCTTGATGTTCCAGAAAATGAACTTAGAAGGACTGGAAGATTACCACCCAGGTCCAAGGTCGTATTCACAAAGTGTCAGGAAGTAACTTGCCAGCTTGTGACAGAAACATGTAATTCTCTTGGAAAGTAAAGTGTCTCTTAAGTACTCCTTAAACACAGTGTGAATTATTTTGGTAATCTGAAGTAAGTGTGTCATTATGTGTCATTTTCAAAGTGCAAATAAGTTGCCTCATCATGCAGTACTCTGTAAAATGGAGTAAGCACCCTGTAAGCTCTGATAAATGACCGGTTAGCTTTATGAATGCACAGGCTGTAGAAAAGCAACATTTCAGCAATATCTACAGCTGTGTTTTTTATGTTGCTGTGAAACTTTGAATTACCTTCTCATCTCACATCCTGCTCTCTGTTGCCTTTGTCTTCCTTCAGGACAGGAGAGCTTTAACTCTCGCTCCCTGGCCATGCAAGCCCAAAAGAAGATCCTGAGCAAGATGGCGACCATGGCGGTGGCCAACATGCTTACAGACGACACCAGCAGTGAGATCCTGGACGAGCTTTACAAAGCGACCCGGGAGTTCACCAAGAGCAAGAAAGAAGCGCACAAGATCATCAAGGACGTGATCAAGATTGCCCTGAAGATTGGCATCTTGTACCGCAACCACCAGTTCAGTCCCGACGAGCTGGACACCGTGGAGCGCTTCAAGAAGAAGATGAACCAGGCGGCCATGACGGCGGTGTCGTTTTACGAGGTGGAATATACCTTCGACAGGAATATCCTGGCGGAGCTCCTGCTGGAGTGCAGGGACCTGCTTCACACCCTGGTGGAGGGGCACCTGACGGCGCGCTCACACGCACGCATTGATCATGTTTTCAACCATTTTTCCAACGGGGATTTCCTGGCGGAGCTGTACGGGGACGGAGAGGAGTACAGACTCTCTCTAAGGAAGATCTGCAACGGCATCAACAAACTGCTAGACGAAGGAACGCTTTAACCTCTCACACCTCTACTGCTCCTTCTCTTTCCCTGCCGGTGTCTCCTGCCTCCCGTTTCCTTTTCACCTGCCACTCCTGACAGCAAACACCCTGCCTCTTCCTTATGTCTCTTGTCTTCCTGTTTCTTCCCCATCCATTTCCATGGAGGTTGTTGTAACATCCTACTGCTGTGGGCCAGTGAGGGATTTCTTTTTTTTTTTTTTTTTCCCCCATTTAGACTATCTCTTCCCTCAGTGGATCATTGCTGCAAACCAGGACACCGTGTTTCACAATATACGCATTATACATTCCTTTTGTGTGCTAAAGTTGTACTGTACCAACAGCCAAAAAAAATACTGTAGTAGAGTGTTTGGATATGGAAGATAATCAGTGGTAGTAATCAGTCTGTGTATTTTGTAAAGTATGCGATTTGCTTGAGTAACGTTGCGTACTGTCACGTTTGTTATGAGTCCGTGTCAATCTTCTCAAAAAGGGTGATAACACTTGTCTTTTATTAAAGATTTCTTTGAATCAGTACTGCGCAGTCATCCATTCATCCAAGAGGGGGAGGGTGAGTGTCCATCTCATGAGGTCAGTGGGTCACCAGCATCACGGAGCAACAGAGAGACACAAAACCACGTAAACACATTCACACACACGTTCCTGAAGTGGATTTAGAGGATCCAATTAATGATTTCAAAACTTTTTTCATATGCTATTCAACATTTATTCTGGGGAAAAAAAATATGTTTCCATAAACTGGCTGCACAAAAATACAAACCCTTCAACTGGAATTGTTATTGAATGTACATTTGATTCAGTGTAAGCTTTCCTGCTTCCTTTAAACTCAGGGAAAGGGGGAGTTGAGTCACCCCTTGCTGCTAGGAAACAGTCAAAAATATTCATCATGTGACCAAATAGTCACTGTACATGCAGTGGTTCTGATTCTCCAGTCAAAATGTGCAAAAAAAAAAAAAATAATAGAGATTTGGCTCAACAAGTCGTTTTCAGGAAAATGTCAAACTTAGTGAAAGTTTTTGCTGCCTGGATTGAAAAGCATATTTTCATGTTTTTCAGGCTGTATGTACAGAGGGACTAAATCCCTGGTTTTGCATGGATTTAAAGAGAGCTACATGTAACACAGAGCTAAATGTAACAACACTATCAGGAAGGAGAGACACTCATATATAACAGAAATGCAAAAAGGAGCAGCTGAACAATAGACACAGTAAGCCGACTTTCACAGCTGATGGATTATTTTAGGATTTGATTTGACTACCAACTAAATAACACAGCTAATAAAGTAAGCGCTCTAAAAAATAATCGGCGTACGTTGCTCGTAGTTTCCAGCTTTGAAAGTTTCCTCTTCCTTGAAAGCCAAAACACTATTTTAATACACAAGACAGACCAGCTCTGACGAGGTGTCGACTGCTTATTTATCTGATTTTGAAGCACATAAATCACCATGTCCACAAGTCTGAAAAAGATTTTTCTCGTGGGATGTTGTGTTTGAAATTAAACGGTAAGGTTTAATTTCTTAGGTCTGGAGAAGGAATAATAAATGGCCCATGAAGCCGCTTCTTTCCTGCCCATTTGATCCACATGCAGACCGGGGTGAAGATTTAGTAGCTTTTCAAATTGAAGAAGGGAGCAGAGATTTCTGGTTCATTAGATGCCCTCTGCTCCATTCGGCTCCCGGTCTGGGGAAACATATTAGTGGTGGCTTGGTGTGACTCCAGCTGGATAATATCTGCAGCCAGCAGAGAAGACTTTCAGCTTCATGTCTCTGTCTGCTTGCAGCGTTGCAGAGCAGACAGACCACCCACCTTCTGAGCCCCTGTTTGCGCTCACACAGTCACACAGTCACATTGATGTCATTTACGTTTCTGGGGAGTAACACTGATTCATTAACCCTCAACATAATCTGCTCCCTTTAACCTCTCTTCTTCCTGGCTCATCTTGAGACTTGATGAATAACAGTCTGAAGACGCAGGAAAAATGAGGCGTGATATAAACTGTTAGTTCAAATAATGATCCTCTTTGGGAAAAAGGAGAACTAGACTTGCACACACATATATTCCTTGAATTTAATCCCTCTATCTTATCTGTTGCAACAGTTCTTAGGGGTTGCTTCTTTTCTAATCAGTGTACACAAAAAGATAGTGAAGATTAGTTTGATTTCTGCTGAGTAGAAATGAACTCTCTCTGCCTCTGCTATTTTCCAAATGATGCTTTATGTTTTCCACTAAGTTCATGAACAAGGATGTTAAAATAAAGAAATCTAAATTGGGAGTAAGGGGTGTGTACAGATGTGAGTAGAGTAATGAACTTACAGGCTGTAGGGGGGTAGAGTATCACACGTGTGAGATATGATAATTTTTTAGAGAAAAATTACTTTTAAGTTAAATTAGCTTTAGAAATTTAAATAATGGATGACTCATTATGCATGCATTTGAAAACAAGCATACCTAAAGTACACATATGGAGTTATATTCAATAAATTAGAGTATATTAGAGAGATTTATTTCAGCTTGTGTCATGCACTGTTGGATCAATCTGAAGCCAAGAGTTCAGGATTAACGTGATAGAAAACTGGATGAAAACAATAAACTCACAGAAAGAGCATGAGGAAGACAGGAAATGAATCAAAGGGATCATAATGGAAGAATCAGCAATACAAAATAAAATAAAAAAAACAGAGTTTATACCAACACAAGGGTGTTGAATGATATTAGTTCCCTCCAGGTGAGATTAATCAGGGGGATTTGGAACAGCTTTGAGAAAAAAAGAGAGAGCCAACCAGGGGAACTGATTACCACAGTGAACACAGAGAGAGGTGAACTAAAACACAAAGCGATCTGCAGATCGCAGGAAGAAATAAAAACAAACAGAAAACACAAAATGTCACTTATTGTTCCTACATTTAGCTAAAATAAACAACTATGCTAAGAAGGAGTGCATAATCTGATTAAAGATTTACATATTGTATGTAAATAGAGATTGTCTTGAAAGCTAGCAAAACTGAACCAATGGTATAAAATGAAAACAAATGCAAGGGATGGTAAGATGTTGTTTTTCTGAAGTATCTTCTAAACTCTACACAGCTAAAAAATGGTAACCTTTCACAATGCCCCTTAATATGAGACATGGAGTCAGTGAAGCGTCCAGTCTGCCCTCAGTCCGACTTGAGAGGCAAAAAAACCCCCAGATCCAAGATGGTTTTTGCCTTTTGTACATTTAATGGTTCCATCTTTCGCGCTGAAGGACACGCAGTCAACGAATGAAGCCATGACAGCAACAAAAACAGAAGCCCTTGGCCAAATGGCTTGTTTTCTGTTCTAGTGCAGAACAGCTTTTTCTTTTGCAGCACTTACAGTTCCTCTCAGACACCACTTAGCACTTTTTCTGGCCAAGGCCGCAGGTCCCCTGTCTGCAGCAAGCTGAGGTCCTGTAGATTTCCTGCAGATTAGCACCAAGTAGAGGTGGGGTCATCTTCCCCACCTCTACTTGGTGGGGTCATCTAGACCAGGGCTGTGCAACTCTTGCTAGAACTGCAGCTCTTAGAGGAGTCCCTAGTTCATTACACCTTAATCAAACACTACGAAGATCTATTCCTGAATGCATATTTACTTACTGTATTTTCCAACACAATAAGGGATTTTACAGCCCAATCAAGTAACTACCTTACCTTCAGTTGTTATAAAAATACTATATATCAAATATGACTTAAAATAAAAGTTGATTCCTAAATTAATACCTTGAATTTGACCTTTGTCTCTTTAAAAACTCCTGTTTGTTTTGAAACTCCACCTTCAGGAAGTCATCACAACATTGCTCCTCTCTTAACCCTTTAACAACATGTTAACCAGGGTTTCGCTTAGAAGTAGCTCCTATAATGAACTCAGCAAACACGCAGTTCCACCAGCTGTTTGCTAATTGATGCTGGCTAGCCTGAAGTCGCAGGGGAGGGCTGCTGTGTGAGGCGAAAGCTCAGCAGTTAGGAAACCGCAGCTCTAGGAGGAGCTGCACCTAAAAAAGAGGAGGCGAGGCGCATTCAGTCCATCCAAACGTTTTGCATCGCTGAATGGTTGCCACAAAAGATTAAAAGATTTTTCAAACACGCATGAGGAAATTAAAGCAACACTCCAGGTTTGTTTTAGATGAAGGAATAACATAACGTGATGTAAAGCTCAAAAAAGTCAAAGGCATCACTGGGTGGTTGCCACAAAAGATTCAAGGACTTCTGAAACATGTATGAAAGAATGAAAGCTACATTCCAAGTATTTTTTATCTGGGAATAACATGATGTAAAGCTCAAAAAGTCAATTTTATACCGTACCCTTCCTTTAACTATTAGACTGTTTTTGAGTGATTCTGCATGTGGATCAGATAATTGTCTACCGCCATAACAAACAGCACAAAAATTTATTCTAAACAAAATAAGATTACTTACCATTTTCAATATTTTTCGTTACACACAATCCTTAAATGTTAATCTTTTTCTCTAGCTTCATGAATAAGTCCTAATAAGATTGTTTCCTAAACAAATAATGGTCAAAACAGAAGCTCTCCATAGCTGTGACTTAACAAGTGTCAGTAAATGGCCTGTACTTTCATAGCGCATTAGTTCAGAAGACCCCAAAGCTCTTTACCAGTCATTCGCGCTGATGGTGGCTAGCTACTACGCTGTAGCCACAGTCTGACAGAAGCGAGGCTGCCATGCACCAGCGCCACTGGGTCCTCTGACCTCCAACAGCAGGCAAGGCGGGTGAAGCGTCTTGCCCAAGAACACAACAACTGAGACAGACGAAGCGGTGTTTGAACCAGCAACCCACCAGTTACAGGACGAACTCCAACCACAGTCGCCCCAAGCTGTAGAAACAGGGCGTCAAAGTAGAGTCTAACTAAGCACCCTATAAAAGAATTAGCATGAGGAAACAATTAGCAACGCACTAATCCAGCTTTTATTTGACCTGCCAGGCATTAGTGTGTCGCTTAATCGGCAAAAGCAAAGCATATAAGAATATAAAAGAACTGGAGACAATGACAAAGATCTGACAAGGAACCAGAGAAAACTCTCAATATGTCATATTGAGAGTTTTCTCAATATTGAGAAATAGTATGTTATACATACATTATGTTATGGCACACATGTGCTAAGTGATCGAGAATAAAACAAAGCTTACCCTAAACCAATAGAGTGGTAAACCAGAACCATCTAAAACCAAATAAAACCTTAAACAAAGGGGGGAAAAAATTTCGCAAACCACCAAATTATGACAAACCCATGCAATTCTTATGGCAGCAGTTTAGAAAAGCAGCTTAAACAGGTAATATGAGCTGATAAATGAGATGTTGGGCTGTTGACAACGCCCCTAGGAGGTCATATGTGTGTCACTGCAGGACCTGTGACCTTTTAAATGTTCTGGAGGAACACAGGAATGCTGGCTCATTTACTGCAGCTGCCTACAGGTGGTGAAATGTTTAAATGGTAAACCCGAGAAAAGGTCATTATGAAGCTTAATTAGGCAGTGCGGTGTAATGCATGCGAAGTGGCATTTCACCCACAATTAAGCCTCATTAAGGAGCAGCCATTTACTTCTTTGGCAGTGCTTTGTCCATGAGGTCATGGACTAAGGAGGAAAGCATAGACCTCTAGTGGTGAAGCTGCAATCCCAGATTAATACACGAAGCACTGCTCTCCACCCTGCAAACAGCAGATAAAGAGCCGACTGCTCCTTGATTTTCTGCTGTCACAGACTGCCTTTGAGGTCCCATCAGCTTTCCCCTGAGACTGATAATAAGAGGAAATGTTTCTCTTGCCATCTCGGTCCCAGGGGTTTCCCAGAGAAACCTCGTGCTCAAACGTTCCCAAAACCCGGGGTCAAAAGGCAGTTATAAAGAAACTGAATGGACAAACAAATACCGCCATTAGTGTGCCGTGTCACTTGTTTGTGCAAACACAAGTTCAAGTTCACATGCCCAACAGAATCCAAGAGGATTCTCACACTTGTTAGCTTGTTCCTTCCTCATTTAAGGTCTTCTGGGAAGTAAATGAAAGGTACAACTCTTTTGGATGTCATAAACTACACAAAGGAAATGCAGCTGCTGAACGCAACCTGAGACGACTGCACTCCTCGAATCTTATCAGCAGAGAGCGCCGACCAAGGCCAAAGACTGAAACCAGAAGTAGGGCCAAAAGAAAAAATCCAAAAATGTTTTCCTGTTGCTATTTCTGCATTTAAAATCACTTCCTCACCACTTTCAGAGAATATCACTGTATGTAGCATACACACAGTACTAGTACAGCCACTTAATAACATACACACACATTTGTGCAGATGGTCATAAATCTACAACTGATTGTGCAAAAACCTCGCCAGTGCATGAGAAACCTAACAGGTCAAAAACATTTCACTAAGAGAAAGAAAAGAGCTTGGTTTTTCTGATTTGTGGAGATCTGTTTAAATGGTTTGGACTGGGACTGAGTTGTTATTCTGCAGCTCTTCTATGACACCTACTGGCTTCATGGGTTGCATCAAAAACCATCTACAAAGTTATTCACACTTTAATGTAAACTTGCCAGTGGCACAATTATTGGTTCCTGCTGTTTATGCTGTAAACAAATAGCATTTCTTCTAATAGATCTTACACGGTTGGAGTCACACAGAGAGGTCTTTGACCGTTCCTCTTGTGCAATTTTTATCATCCCCGGTCCTCTCTTATGTTAGCTCTTTTAAAATTTAAGAGAAACTGCTGTGCTCTCCATGTTGCCTTTTTTGATCATGGTTCTATTTCTTACTGCTGGTTTTTCATCCTGTTGAAAGGTTCAGCATCAATAAACCTCCAAACTTACTTTATTTATTTTGTTTTTTTATATATATCCTTACCATAACTCTGAGCGGTGGCCTTATTTTTACTGTAGTTTTAAACATTTTAACCATTGCTGAAAATATAGCATATACTGTATATGGACAAATAGATGTTTTATATCAGGTTTTTTTTTTAACTATGTAAATGAGCAAACATCTGTCTTACAATATAGTTGTCGATTTCTTCTTATCTTTGTCAATTTGACAAGAGTATGTAAAGAAAGAGGGTCTCCAGAAGCAGAAAATCTGGGTTTACCTAAGCTTACAAGAAAAACACTTCAGCTATATTTACCATATAGATGTCAGCAGTGGCAATAACTATAGTCCCAGGTTTTTGTTAAATGCTTCTTAGAATGAGTATTAAAAAAATAATTTTACTTATAACTTTGTGTTCTAAAAACGCATACAGGATTCAACTTAAGGACAATCCCTTGAAGTTTATTCAGTTATGAAGTCGCCATTTCATATCAGTCATTTATTTTCATCCATAGAAAATCCTGACGCTTTAGAGTCCAGGAAGCCGTGTTTTCTTGGCTGCACATGTGTCAATGTGAACAACATTCACAAAGAGCCTGCCTGGCTGGAGCAGAGACCAAAAAGAGACATTTTTTACTTTTTTGCTCTAGAAGAAAAGCACGCTTATTGTTTGGTTGTTGGAAAATCCCTGGTTAATTTTATCATGGTGGTTGAATGTGTCAGCATTGGTTACTGACTAGTTTTAATGAAAGCCACTTATCCGTTCTTATGCATTTTATCAGTGTTGTTATTACTAACACAGTTACTTATACATACAGCCATACTGAATAAATTGGGTCAATATTGAAATGCTCTTTTATTTCTTGACTTTTTCAACTTAACTTATTAAGTGAAACGTATACAGATGAAATACACACAGTGTAGTGACTTGTTCTTAATCAAAGGAAACAAAATGAACTTAATCACTGGGAGTCTGCTGACTGGCACTGGGTCAACACGTCGTCCTCCTCCTGGATCCAATGAATGACCTCTGAGTGTTTCCGCCGCAATCAGCACACCTGTTGAAAGGTTACCTGTGACTCCATTTAACCAGATGATGTCACCCACTGTGACTTTTAGATATTACACCAAAACAAAAAATAAACACACAAACCCCAAAAAATATGGTTCTAATTACACACTGATGGTTACAAGCAATTATCTAAGTTAATCATGATGATTTTACATTTACAGACAATAAAACATGATATTTAAGATTTGAGTATTACATGAGACCAATAGAAAAACATTTTCAATACAGAAATGTCGGCTCCTTTAAAAGTATACATACATGCATACTTATCATTCCAGACTATGATAATAAACTGGGTGTAATGTAAGACCTTTTAAAGAGCAATACTGCATGTTTGGTTTATATACTTTCTTGTTAAGTCTCTTTTTTTAAACTCCTCTAAGAGGCCGCAGTTTTAGCCGCCAGGGGTCAGTGATGCACCACATATACTCTGAGACTGAACCAAGAAATGACAGGGAAATGGGAAGAAGATTAAAAATAAGTGGTAAATATATTTGAACAGGAGTATAAAAAAATTAAAAAAAAAAAAAAAAGCAAAACCCCCTCAAAGTATGAACATCCCCGCATCTAAGTAGCATTGTTTTTGATATTTTAGTGTCCATTAGGGATCCAGTAGACTGAGCATCTGCTGCACTTTAATCTCAGAAAAAGCTCCGTGATTTCTGATTTTGGCAGGACTTGTGTTTTTCAGGGCCGCTGAGGTAAGCAGAAAGCAGGAAGCACAGTCACCGAACAGAATGAGGCCAACATCCCTTCATGCATTGCTCAGAGACAGATCAGCATCGCGATCTGCAAAATAACATAGTAATGTCAAATAACTCTGACTAGGTCCAAAATGACTAATATTTTCACAAAAAAAACTAAATTATATAAATATATTATATTTGTTAAAATGTGTCTCTGTGTATGGAGATGAATTATCATCACAAGTTCTTTTGGACAAACTTGTGGCCATATTTGATGTGATGTAAAAGGCAAACATGGAGACCCGACTATGAATGTGCCCAGGTCTTTAAGTAGGGCAGCAGCTAAATCTGTTTCCTCCTAAAGTCCAAGCCTGAGAAGCAGATTGGCTGCATGAAAACTCTGCGCCCAAAGGGAGTGAAGCGACGGGATGCACTTTAATCTCACATAAAGCTCTCATAAATCAAAGGGATATCAGTGGTGGACCACATCATCCATATCACATGCCTTAAATCTGCAGATAATAATTGAATAAAAACAAAAGCATTACACAACACGCTCCCTGTGCTCCTCACACTCAAACCTCCACACACCCAGAACATGACTAAAGGCACTACGAATAAAAGGTGTTATTTATTTATTTATTTATTTATTTATTTATTTATTTATTTATTTATTTATTTATTTTATTAAAACTAGCATTTACTTGGTGCAGTCTATTTTCACACACAGTATCCTTGAAATTTGACTTTGGCTCCAACTACCATCCATCTGTCCTTTGTCTTTTGCTTAATTGGGGTCACTTGTGCAGTAACTTAACCTGAGAAGTTCAGACTACCTTCACCCCAATCAATTAGGCCAAATCTTCTGAGAGAATCGCAAGGCATTCCCACACCAGCCAGAGGACACAGTCCCTCTGTGCCCAGGGTCTTCATCTGGTTCCCAAAGGAGGCATCCTAACCAGATGCCTAAACCACCTCGACTGGCTCCTAAGGAGAAAGGGTAAGGCTGTAAACAGGGTGTTAGAAAACGGATGGATGGATGGATGGATGGATGTGAGAACACCAACTCTTGGGATCCCCCTGTTGGCTCGGTTTGCTTGTGCCTCTGGCTGACTGCACACTTTAATTGAGTTTAAAATAAAACAAACAAACAAAAAGAAACAGTGATACTACTAACTATTTTTTTATGTTTATGACAAAATGTCCAAGATCAAAATATTAAATAAAACTTCTTTCAAACTCTCCTGTTAATATATCAGATTATATTATTGATGGGATCTTTTCCCACAACATATAAAAGAAGAAGAAGGGGTAAAAAAGAAAAAAAAAGAAGAAGAATTCAAGTTACAATTGTTAGTCGCAGCTTAATGTTATGGAAACCGACCAGAAAACATGATGTGCCCCTTCAAATGACATCAGATGGGAGAAAGTTATTAAAGTAAAGCAGCCATAAAACTGGTATAATTTATGTTTCTCTTTGCTTATGTGGCTAATTGCTGCTCTAATAGCTTTTGTTATTGACCGTTCAGTGGAAGATCTACAAACATGACGCAGATTGTGGGTGACGCACGAAATGGGCGGGTTTTTATTGTTTTGTTTTGTTTTTTTCTGGTCAAAGGCTGCAAAAAATGTTTCACTTAAGTAATTGGATTTAGATGGGGGCTGTTGTAAAATGGAAAGACACTTTAATTGCAGTTCCCTGCAGCATAGCAGCCTGGTAAAGGTGCTTTATAACTGTGGTATTACTGATTTCAGAAGGTTTAAAAAGCAAAAAACGTGTTTGATGGTGCAAATTAGTAAACTGAAATTCTGAACATGATTTGCGGTTTTGTTTTTTTGTTTTTTTTCTGAATCTATAGTGATTCCAATGCATCGCGTTTTAGTTCTAAATCTGAAAATAGGTTAACAAATAATATTCATAATGCAGCCAGAAGACAGAGGGAGAGAGGGAGTGAAACTTGCGCACTTCTTGCAGTGTTCATCCCCTCCTTCTCCTTTGTCTCCCCCCGTCTCCTCCCCCTTCCTCCCTGACGAGGGGGCAGGTCTTGTTGTAGTGGGCTGTATTACTGCCTTGGCAGGTGATGCTGCAGCTCACACGGGGCTGGAACAGCCTCCTTGCTTATCTGCTTTTAATTAGACAGGTGACCTGCTTTCAGCACCAGCGTGCGTCAACAGCTCCGCTAGCGCACATCTTCCTTTTTTTCCCCAGCCTTTACCCGCCCGGTGCGTCTAGCAGACAGAGCTGCTTCGTCCCCATCAAGACGCAGCCTTTCCGCGGCAGTTTCAGCACCGGGTTCTGGAGCTGTCCAAGCATTCAGCACTTCTTTTTTGGGGGGGGGGTTTGTTTGTTTGTTTTTTGTCCCTCAAGAAAAAAGATCCCTCACCAGACTCACTCACGCCGATAGGAACTGGTTTCCTGCGCGCTCCGCCGTAGCTCATTCCAAAGGATGGCGTCAAAACGCGTTGGCCTTTTCGTGCTTCTCCAGCTTCTTGTTCTGAATGTAGTGAGCCAGACATCTGCCTTCCCCACACCTACAGCCTCAGCGGATGGTGAGTTCGCGGGAACTGGGGCAACCACTTGATTGCCAGAAATGTGCGCAGTCGTTTTTAAAGATTCGCTTAAAACTTCCCAAAAGTACCACGAAACGCTAAACGGAGCGCATAAAGAAGTATACATTTTTTAAAAATTGTGTAAATTGTGTTTGGTCTGCTGGTTTATTTCCCTTTCCTGTTTAGTCTAAGTTCAAATTAAATATACTTGTCGTGTAACCCTCAGAGTTGAGCTCCGTGCAACTCGGATAGCGGCTGGTGGTGTTTTTAATGCGCCCTGTCGCTTTAGGCCGCTTGTGGTCTATTTTCGCCACAGTTTAATCTTTTGTTTGATAATCCGATTAAGCTCTGCCTCTGGTGGAGAGTTAGGAGGGCAGAAACCCAGCAGATCACATCAACCTGAAAGGTCATTTTTCACCGAAGCAACTTTAAATGATATCTCAAGTGAATTAAAGTTCCTAATCAAATCATCTGCACGGTTAATATATTCTGCTTTTCGGCCACCGGTTTGCACGCTTAAAGCGGTGATTGATTTCGTTGCAGATAAAACTGTGTACAACAGACAGCTGACAGAGGAGAGACCTTTACAGGAACAGGTTGGTTGATGTCCCTTTTGTCTCAACGCCCCACAGTTAATTTGCTTTTTTTTTAATATCCGGCCAAATGTTGTTTTATGGTCACTTTTCAAACAACCTGGGGTTTTTCTTCTTTGTCCCTACAAACATTAATGATCAGGCCTCATATCCTGAGTGACAATCAATTGTTTGTCCTTGCCCAGATTGCAGAGGCAGACAGCGTGAAGGCTGCGGTGCAGTCAGCAGGTAAGAGGACACCTCATTGCCAATCAATGGATGACTCTGTTTCCGCCTGCTGTGCAGATTCAGGTTGCAGCAGCCTTTTCCAGTAACGGAGCCATCATCTGCGCCCTTATTCACTGCTGTGTGCTTCACCGCCCTTTCCTGACAGACAGCAAACAACCCGCGACCTCCAAGGACGCGGAGTCAGAGCAAGGCGACGACTTCACCATGCTCAAGTCTCTGGCCGACGGCCAGAAATCGAAGGAGGCCCCGGAAGGGCCGGCGAAGAAGGGGGACCATCGGTACGTCCCCGACGAATCCGATTCGACGAAGAGCAGACGTCTGGCTGACGACTACGACTCCACCAAGAACGGGATGGACTACGGCAAGTACCAGGGTACACACGCACTTCGCACTGATTCTTCTGTTCCTGTCATCCATCAAAACGCAGAAAGGAGCGCTCCCCATTAAAACAATGCTGCACCTTGTCTCCGCGAGTCACTGACACGTCTCCAGTCTGCGTCTTTTGTCTTTTTATTTATTAATTTTTTTCTCTGTCATCAAGGACAGAGCCATAACGCTGGCTGCTGCCTCTATCTGTTTGCTGGCAGGCCACCAGGCAGACATTTTAAGAAAGAGTAGGAGACACGTGGGTATAATGGAGTTGAACAGGACGCGTGAATGCAGCAGAAACAAACGATCCTCTTCCTCCTCCTCCACTCAGACGTGGTGAAAGCTGATGCTCTGTCTTCCACTAGTTTGCAGAATGCTTTCATCGCTCATATAGAAAAAAAATACAGCATATTTTTAACGCCTGTGTGTTTTTAAGCATGTTTCGACATTTGAATATTTCATATAAATTGTGACAACGCAGATAACTCATAGTGAGTATAAATGATGAGAAAAATGTTTTAGTTTGTTTCTTTAATGAGTTAGGATAGAACCACAGACATTTAGTCCTTCCTTAAATATCTAAAATCACACACTGGTGAATCACATCCTGTGTTTACGATGAGAACATTTCTAATGAGAATTCTCTTACTTTTTTTTTATTTCATACATTTTGTTTTGAGCTGCCTTTACAATCAGAGTTGGCTTTCCATCTCTCTAAGATGAGATGAAAAGTTTTTCTCCATAGAGTCTAAATGCATTTTTAAACTCTAAAAAATGCTTCTGATATATTTTTGTATAGCTTCTGTTATATGTTTAGTTATTTTTTTGCTTAAGGAGTCAACCAATTTTAATTTCTGTTGCTTAAGTGCAAATAAATTACTTTCTGATTAGGCATCAACATGCAAATATTTCCTAATAAAATAAGTTATATTTATGGCATTCAAATTTTTTCCACATCACTTTACATTTACACTCACATTAGGTCTGCCCTTCATGTTATCTAAGAGCACCCTCAACACCTATCATCATTTCAAGGGTAATAGGTGTTGAGGGTGGCCACATTTACTGCAGTCTGACCTTTGAAGCCCTCTTAGAGGTCAGGTGACTGAAAGTCAAACCATGGAGCTGCATCACTTCCTCTGCTCCTGCATTCGACCCAGCAGAGGCACCAACCTTTTCTCTTCTCCCCCGGCTTCCAGGTTACGCTATATACGCTTACATTTGGCAAGCTCAGCAGTCAAGATCTTTTCAGAGTGAGCCAAAAATAGATGGAAGGAAACGTATCACTTATGATTCAACCTGCACACACGGACAAAAATAATCTGGCACTGCTCCTCGCTTTCACTCAGTTTTGGACCTCGGGAAGCAGCCGGCGCCGTTATGCAAGTGTCAGACTGTCGCAGTTGCACATTTGTCGCTCGGGATTGCTGTGACACGCCGAATATGAAGAACGCTTTTTTTTTTTTTTTTTAGTGTGCAAAGAAAATAATTCTGCTCTGCGGGGCTGAAAGGAATGACATCGATGGTCTCTGTTCACAGATGACCCAGAAAGCTTCCGGCAGGTTGACGGCACCCCGCTGACTGCTGAGGATATCGTTCAGAAGATTGCCAACAAAATATACGAGGAGGACGACAGAGGGGTGTTCGACAGGATCGTCTCCAAGCTGCTCAAACTGGGGCTGGTAAGCGGCGAGCTCAACCTCGCCCAATGAAACTCGTATTGAGTTGGGCCCAGCGGGTCGCTTGACATTTCCCCCCGCGGGAGCTCGCTCCACTTCCCTCTGCACAGCGTCTACCGTCACTATAGCAGATGAAGATATGTGTAAATTGCATTTATTGTTCCATGAGTTCAGCTGTGAATTAGTTTTTTCTCACTCGATGGACAGCTTGTCTTTGCCCCCTGTGTTGCAATGAGGTCACCGATCAATAATTTGGACTCTTATCATCACAAACTTGCTCTTATTGTGTGTTTTTATTTGTTTTTTTTCTCTGTAGATCACTGAAAACCAGGCGGATACTCTGGAATACCAGGTGGCCGAGGCGCTCCAGGATCTCATCACCAAAAATGCGAAGAATAATGAAATCGAGGACATGGACCAGGAGTCTAGGGGAGAGCAGGACGACCAGGGTTCAGACACGGTACGGCATGAGGCAAAAATGTCATAGTCATGGTAACAGCTGCTAGGATCTAAAACCTGCCTGTTTTTTTTTTGTTTTTTTTTTCTCAGGACGCATGGGAGACACCCAGGCGGCGTTACGATGAAGAAGACGATGACGAAGTAGCCAACAATGACGATGAGACTGCGGACGAGGTGGACAGGGATGCGGAAGAAGACGTGGACAACAGCTGGGACAAAGAGAAAGAGGAGGGCAACGAGGTGAACCCTGAAGACGGGCTCCAGGATCTGCAGTACTTCCCAAACTTCTACCGTCTGCTCAAAAGCCTTGATTCAGGTGAAAACTCAGATCATTTTATTATTATATTAGAGGATGGGCCAGAGCTTTTTTTCCCCCACATTTGTTTCAACACAGAAAAGGAAGTGTGGATGATAAAACCACCCACACACACACAGGCACTCCGGTGAACTCATTATCAACACTCCAGTTACGAAGAATTCAGCGGTCAAACGTTTTAGAACCATTTTCATCCATCCGTAAGTCCGTCCTCATTTTCTGCTTTGTCTCTCCAGAGCAAGACGCTCAGGAAAGAGAAACCCTGATCACCATCATGAAGACGCTGATCGATTTTGTGAAGATGATGGTGAAGTATGGGACCATCACTCCAGAGGAGGGAGTTTCATATCTTGGTAAGATGTTAAACCAATCGTTTGGAGGTTTACATTTTAAGGTACTTAATCAGGTTGTTAAATCATTATTCCACATAAATGCTTTAGGCTTTGATTGAACAGGTTTTATTGCTCATGTGGTCGACGTGGAGCTCAATTCTCTTGGGACGTTTTCAAAGTTGTCCACTTTGGAAAAGAGAATAATTACAGCTTATCTTAGTTAAAACCATCAATCCATCCTGTTTTCCATAAATATGATGCTTTGTGTTTAACATTGATTTTGAAGTATCAAGAAATCTTTTCAACTGTTTTTCATGTGGGCGTTAAGCCCAGGGCGGCATCCCATCAGGGGCTCCAAAAACAAGACAATTTACCTGTTAGTTGCGTCCCAAATTTGTTTTCTATTGTCTACTTGCACATCCTGACATCTTTACCTAATTTGAACCTTGGTTCTAGATCTTGTTTTATCTCTAGTCGACAATCTAAATAATTTAAACCTAAACTTTCTTGTTCCACACTGAACACATTTCATTCTACACACAATTTCAGATTCATGAAACTTTTTTTACTGTTTGTGAAAACTCACAAAAAATGTTCATTATACATTTATTTGGACTCAGACCACCTTTAGATAGAGGCAATCACTTATATATAGTGGCCACTCCTTCCAGTGGTGTTATCTCATAGCTCCAGCTACAGTTTTAATACTTTACAGGAACGGTGTATAAGTGAGGATTATCCTGTTACTGTTTGGTTACTTTTCTGTTTTCTTTGTAAGAGGACATGTTTAGCCTTTCAGCAACTTTATATCTCTAAGTCTCTAAGTGATTTATTGCCAGACGTCTTTTGTTAGACGATATCAAACTACGGCTGAATTTCTCCATCTGATAAAAACATTTTATAGTCTATTCCAAATTTAAATTAAAAACTGAGAAAAAATACAATATTTTCACCTCTTTTAGAGTGTTTTGCACTTCTTGGTTGGCAGGTTATTTTAAAATTAACTCAAACATTTGGGGTCGTGTGAAAAATCTTTCTACATACAAAAGGTATATATATGTGTGTAATGCTATGAAATGATGTGACAAATTTGTTGCTCAAGCTTTTTTGACATGGGGCTTACAGCATGATGAAGGATTTCAGATTTAGACTTTAATCCATCCAGTGTGCATTCATTTTATCCATGTCTGGGGTTTTTTTGTTGTTGTTTTTGTTTTTTCTGTGTGCTGTTGGTCTAAAGCAGTTGAGCGTAAAGCCAGTGAAGGCAGATAATAAATGTCAGGGGGCTTCCAGTATGACCAGACTGGTTACGTTATGGGCATCAGTAGCCAATGGAAAGGTCAGCCACCTTTCACAGACAGCACAGCCGTCATCTCTATGTCCGCCTCGGGAAATCCCAAACCCATCCGGTCCTCTCTCTGTGACATAATCCTTCCCTCAGTTCAAATCAGCATCCAGTTGAAAAGAGAAATTAAAACTTAAAATTTGCTTAAAAAATAAATTAAAAAAAGTGAGAAAGAGAAGTTTTGATTAAATGATTAGCTCTTTTCCTCCCTTAAATTATATTAATTTAATCTCACAATATTTAGGAGAAAATAAAAAAATGAGGTTCAATATACATATTGAATTTCTTGTTAATTTTTAATTTAATTAATTAATTTTAATTGAATTTATTAAATTTTTTTCATTTAGTTTTTTAATTTTATCCATAAACACAATGTGATATCTAACAGTTCATATTGGCTTTTTTCTCTTTTTTTATTTAAAACGTAAATAACTCGGCAGCCATGTTTCCTCTTCACTTCTGCTGTTGACATGAATAAGATCAAAACAAATTTAGCTCCAAGTTTGTCGTCCACTAAGGCTGACCCGCTTCGTTTAGCCTTTAGACGGATTATTCAATTCTCCTTCAGATGACCGTTCCCAACAGATGGCCTTTACTGTCTCAAACTGCTGCTGCGCTAGCTGCTACACACCGCTACCGAACACAATCTACCATTAGAAAAGATGTAGGTCTCCGTGGCAACCAGGCCCCAGCATTCTCCTAGTCCAGGTTATTATATAGCAAGACACAGAAATGGATTTCCTCCGTCTCCTAGCGACATGCACACGCCCTTCCTCCTCTCTCTCTCTCTCTCTCCCCTGAACTGGTTGTGATGTTCCAGTGAGTCACAGCAGGTTCACCACTGAGTACTCAGAGCTGCCAATCATCTCTAATCTGGCAGCGGATGATGCTGCTGCTTGCTTCAAGATGCAGCCTGAGAGAGAGCAAGATGCAGAGGCAGGAAGCATGGGGAGGGAAAAAAAGAGTGGGTTTTTCTGTGTTTGTGTGTGTCTCCAGGTGTGAGGAGGTGGACGGTATACATAGAAAGAGCAGAGGAAAGTGGGCTGAGTAGATAGTAAGAAGTAGAAAACACAAGAGAGGAAATTGGAAAACATTTCAACGTCAAGCCTTGTCATTCCCTCCGTTGGATCTGTAATATAAAAAGGCGCACGCAAAATTCCTCACAGTTGTGGACCCGATCAGAAAAACAAAACTATACCTCCTGTCTCATCTGCATTTTGTCCTCCAAGCTTTTTACCACAAAAACATATTTTTTTATTCAGTATGCAGAATATTAATTAAAGCAGCTCAGATGGTAACATTTGACAGTTCATAACTAGCAGATATTTCTGCTCACGTCAAGAGGAAATCGACAAACACCGCAAAGGTTCTCAGAGCTATTTAAAGCACAAGGTGCTTTAATCTGTCTGTTAACTATTTATGCAAAGCTTTTAAATGATGAATTAGAAGACTAGTGGGAAATCAACACAGAGGATGTGATTTTAGCTGCATTTATCCCCAGAACATCTGCTTCCTTTATCTTTACGTGTAATGTTTCCCTCCTTCGTTAATCCAGAGAGGACCTGCTGTCCTGTCCAGCCATATGATCTGTGTTTGTCTCCTCGTTTCATAATCGCTCTGCAGATACATAATATCCCAACCCCTACCTGCCCTTACACGTACAACACAACCTGAGGATTACTTGATGAATTCATGCAGAAATGTAAACATTTCTAAAACAAACAGCAGCATTTGGTGATGTTAAACAGGTCCAGCACACATACAGATAATTAAACCACACATAAATTATTCCTATAAAGGCTTTTTCTTTTTTTTTTTTTATTCTGGTTGAGATTGCTAATTAAGCCACTGGAAATGAGAATGGGGGAGGAAAAAAAAACAACACAATGTTATGTTTGTGACTGTCGTCATGCTCCTGAGCCTCAGATTCGTTGATGAGAGCGAGGCTTTTTCTCATGATAATAACCCTGTGAGTCATAAAGGAACAGTGTGAGACACCGAAACGGTCAACAGGCGCCCATTCATCGTCCGCCGAGAGAACTGACCGATGAGATCTGAAAGTGAATGTTTGTTCTCTTCTGTCCACCTGCAGAGAACCTGGACGCTATGATCGCCATGCAGACAAAGAACAAGCTGGGAAAGTCCCTCGTGGTCCCGGACATTTCAAGTCTTACGGGTAACGTCTTCAAAGTGATATCCTTTAGGCTGTGTGATAAAGCCAGTGGCTGGACTGAAAGTTTGAAAATAACCAGTTTTTTGTTGCTGAAAACTAACAGAATTTAATTTACTTAATTAACTATAATTAAGTAAATTATAGTTAATTTACTTAACTATAAAACTTATAGTTAAGTAAATTGGACCAAGCTGGATATATATACATATATATGTGTGTGTGTGTGTGTGTGTGTAATTACAATTGTTAGGAAAAAATTGTGAATTGTTCTTTTCTTTAGTCAGAAAAGAATTATTATGTAGAAATAATCTACATTGTTAGATCATTTCTTTGGCTAAACACTTTCAAAATGGTTCAAATGGCTCATAAGTAACCTGCAATAAAATAGAGTTGTTTTACATTTGACCTGTTTTTTATACTAGTTACACCTTTGATCGAAATGTTAACAACCTTGGGATAGATTAATTTATTGTACAATATCAATCTGAAAGTTTTTGAATAATCCAATCTCAAAGTATATTTGCTCAAGGACTTGAGCACGGGCCCTTGAAATAATAAGAAAATAGCTAAGCAATTAAACCTGCATTTATGCAACAATTAAGAACTTTAAATGAACTGGAATAAATCAGGCTGAACAATGAGGCCAGTTAATTTTGCCAACACAGACAATGACGAGGATAGCAAGAGAAGTTTAAAAAATTTCTAAAGTTCTTATTTTTTTCTGATATATAATTATTCCACTGCAATAAGATTACTTTAACTCAACTTTATGTTGGTATCAAAAATGCAAAAGAAGAATAAATCCAAGAACATAAAGGAAACACTGTGGGGGCAGTATTTGCAAAGCTATTTAAGGACGGAAGCAGCTAGCTCCTTGCAAATCAGATAAAAAAAGAATCAAATTACAGATGTCCAATTCACTGAACAACCACCAAGTGTTTCTGCCAAGAATTCTTACCATTTTTGTGTTTTTATTCTGCTTTAGGGAAAAACTTTGATGAAGATGACAACACCAAATCCGAGACTGCCAAGATGCAGAAGGAGTACGAGAACCTGAAGGACTCGACCAAAGAGGAACAGCCGTCAACCGAGACCAGTCAGTCCGCAGAGAAACCCTTACCAGACACACGCGTCGCATTTTGTTCTACGCAGCCAGCTAAAACTCTTTGACAGTTTCAACATTTTTTTCATTTCACGAATCAAAATATCCTGGCTCATCATTTGCATGACTCATTCTTTGTGTTTTTTGTAATTGTTCTTTCTATTTGCTCAAATCACAATTTTATTGTTTTTTTTGTTGTTGTTTTGTACCTCATCTCTCAAATAAATATACAATTTTCCAACAAAAAAAAAAAAAAACACAACAAATCCTCACCACTTCACTTCAATTAAGTAAATTATCATACTCAGTCCACCACAAAATTGGTTTCATTGCAGTGGAAACCAGTTCAGACATTTTGTTTTTCACAGCGGAGCTCCTGGGAAATAAACAACAGGCCAATCATAATTAAGCCCCAGCTCGTCTCTGAACTAGGCCAGTCCAGTAACAGTCACCGGAAAAGCTTGTCACAGCCTCGTTTAGCGTGTGTCCTGGCAGACTGCACCCACTGCACGTCAATATAATCCACACTTCCACACATACAGAAACAGATAAAGAGCAAAATAAAACGTAGACTAGGGTTGTCAGGTTCATCAATTACTAAATAGAAAACTGATTGGCTGGTTTTAAATTCTCCAGTGACTTGGCCTATTTAAGTTTTATCAAAAAAGAAAAAAAACATCTATATTAATGCACATTTGATCTGTGCCTAAATTAAGAACATAACTCTGTATATATTATATTCATCTGATGAGTCTTGCTTTTTGATACCGTCCTTGCAGCCGTTGTGTTTTCTAGCAACTGGGGAGAGAAAAAAAAAGAAAGCATGAGGGTTACATTTTTAATGTTATGAATAATTTATAAATCTACTATTTGACTGTTTTACTAGCTGGTAAAATTAAGGTCCTTGCCAGTTTCACAGTCTTGGCAAACAAGAAAATGTCTTTCAGGAATAATAGCGCTTCAGTGAGGGAAATATCTCACCTTTGTTCTCCGTTTCTTTGAAACCTCAGATCAGCCGGGCAAATCGGAGAGCTACCTGGAGGCCATCAGGAAGAACATCGAGTGGCTGAAGAAGCACAACAAAGAAGAAGGCAAAAATGGTGAGGGATTTTTTTCATTACAGGAAAGTTGATGATGCAATCTTAGTCCCGATTCCTTCATCTTGCTGAATATGGTTGGAGGTCACATGAGTTTTCTGATGTAACACGCAGAAAAAGGTCCTTATTTCCAAGTCATTGCTTCTTCATTTTTCATAAATTGCCACGTCTGGGGCGAAGGAAAATCGGCGGCCCTTGTTATCCCCTATTTGCATTTTAAAGCAGCGTGGCATATTAAAATAAATGCTTCGCTCCAGATCTCATCAATATGAATCATCCCTAATCATGCTATCCTAATTGCTCCAGAAACAGCTGCTTACTCGCAGACAAAACACTTGAATCTGCTTCACTAAAACACCAAACATACAGTAGCTGAAAAGGAAGGGTGTTGTTCTCTGATGCTGCTTACTGTCAGCTTTGGGCTGCAGAGCGGTAAAAACTCTTGTAGCGTCAACGGTGAGGCCGGATACAGTCGGATGTCACCATGTTGCAAAATCAATGCCCTGCACTGCTTAATTAGGCAGAGGGGAATGAATTGCTAATGAGTTCTCACCATTCAGATCTATGCGTGGCAGATGATCTCAGCGGGATATCCCAGACAAGAAAACAAAAGTTCAGGCTCCGTGAGATTTATCCGTACCGTTTGTTTTATTTGTGCCGATCTGATCCGAGCTCAACAACAAGGATAAGAAGGTGAAGACAGAGGGATTACGGATTAAAACCAAGTTTGACCCAGTTTCTGGCTTCCCTCCTAAACACAGGGGAAATAAAAACGACAACAACAAGAAAAAAACGAGGGACTCTGAAAGTGTGGTGCTGAGGAGGAGAGGGGACATGGGAGGCCAGATCAGCAGGGATGTTTTGTTCGGAGCTCATCTTTAACCTTGCCCTAGATAGGACACTCCATTAGCATTCAGGAGTGTGCAACGGTTGTCCGGGACAACTGGGGGCTCCCCGCCTTCTTGCCAGCAAACCGAGACACACAGATAATGGTGTAAGAAGAGGCACACACTGACAAAATGTGTCCAATCACCCAATTTTCCCATGATCTGGCTCCATTTAGGACTAAAATAAAGCAGCATGAGGGTGTCCATTTGTAGCTCATTTTGCAGCACACTGAACTCCTCTTTGAAGCCCTCGTCCTTGTTCTTTTTTTAGGAGCGAACAAAGCCTTCGCGGCTGAAAACAGTGTCATAGAAACAGAGTGGGATCCGAGCCATTCGTTGTGTCTACTCCACCAGAAGCCTCCATTAGGACGATCTCAGCAGCCCATTTGTGTGTGTTAATGAGTTCATATAAGCTCATCCGCACGCGGGTGCGTACGCCTACTCTCTGTAAAGATTAGCCAGAGGAGCAGATGGACACACACGGAAACATCCTGGCTTTTGCCACTTGGCTTTTTACGGCCCTGGCGACGACGACTGACGCCGCGTCTAATCGCGTTCTTTTGATGTTTTCCACAAGTCTCGGCCCACAAGTGACTCTAACGCAGCGCTGCAACGATCCGCCCCACTGCAACGATCCGCCCCACTGCAAATGCTGGGAGGTCGCAGAGTGACCTTTCAGTCATTCTCTATTCATCCGCTACTAGTTTAGTTGGAGTCTATGGACCTACATTGGGGCCATAAAGCTTGTTCAAAAGACAAACAATTTCAAACTGGAAAAAAAGTGTTTGAAATGGAAAAATAAACTCAGACTAAAGATTCGAAACTGAAAAATATATATATTGAAGTTGAAAGGAAACGGATGGGAAACTGATTTTTTTTTCTCACTGTGATTATTTCATCTAAAACAAACTGAAAACAAATCGCACTTTAGTCGGGTTTAATACATTTTAAAAATATATGTTGCAGCACGTGATTAAGATGTGCAAAAATACTTCAAATGTGCTTTTTTATTGCAGTGAAATAATCTCACACTGAGAAATATAATCCCCACATCTAAATAGAAAAAATGTTGGCACCCATATTGTTAATGTTTTTCCACATTACCAATAATGTATAATAGGATTACAGTCTTCTTTTATAATGTTTTGTACTGTTGGAGCAGAAAAGGGAACTTTGAACATTTCTTTTACATAATTCCTCCACATAATCCAGAGTCTAATAGGTTTTCTATAGAATTCAGGTCTGCAGACTGAAGAAGGTTGATTTTTCATCTGGAGAATCATTTCTGCGTTGATTTGGCCGCATGCGTTTGTCGATATCTTGTTGAAACAACCAATGAAACCCAATTTGTAAGGTTTCACTTTAATATTTTCAGGTATTTCAGAGTTTGTGCCCTCCAGCAAGAATTCCCAGGTTATTTTGAAGTCCACAACATCACAGATTTTCTGCCATACTTAACAGTGGGCATAAGGTGCTTTTATTTACATTTGTCTTTGTTTCACACCATACCCACCTGCAGTGTCATTTATCAGAAAGTTCAACCTTTGGCCACATTTTGCTTGCAGGAACCTTTTCCGTGCTCTGCTCACACAATATTTACAAGAGTTAAATTATGTTACCTGGGCAACCACTGTTCAAATACACCATTAAACTGCAACTACAAAGCTTACGTCATAGTTATAGCTACAATAATGAAAACACGACTACATTGGCTGTAGACACTTTGAGACGCCAGATCAATTTAGAGCTGATGTTGGATGTGTGTGCAGTTTATAATGCTTCATATTATGGATTTTCTCCCAGCACTGAATAGATGTAAGGAAATCAAATGTTATTTTTTCCTCAATAATCGTATTGTAAAATGATCTATAACAGTATTTACATTTCAGAAGCATAACTTGGCGATCATCTTGCAGCATGACCTTCACATTAGATGGCTGCAAATCTGGCATCAGACAAACATCCTTTGACCCTAATCCTCCTTGGACTTTGTTTGGGTGTGGCATCTCAAGGGTTCCCCTAACCACAGCATCCTTAATGAACCTGCTGTGAACGTCACATTATAAATCGCCCTCATGTACTACTTCTCGTCCCTCCAGATTATGACCTGTCCAAGCTGAAGGATTTCATGGACCAGCAAGTCGACTCGTACATCGAGAAAGGAATCATCGCCAAAGACGAAGGAGACACCATAAAGAGGATCTACAGCAGCCTGTGACAAGATAATCCGTCCAAAGGCCGTCACTAAGATCTCCTACAAGAACACAGACTCTCTCAAATTATTTTAAATTGTATGATAAATTACCTACAGTATAATCAAAACCCAATTTCCCAGACTTTCCAAAAATGAAACAAAATTTAAATTTTGTCTCAACTAAATTGAAATTCGCACCCGAAAACGGAAGACAGCTAGCTCAAATCCTTTCATAAGGAACCTGAATACTTTGTCACATCACAGTCTGTGAATGTAATTGTTAGAACCGCATTGCAACAATAAATCCACAGATATCAAATTATACTAATGTGTAAACCTGTCTTAGTCAGCCATACTTATCTTATTTTCCAGCGCATATGTGAGATTTTATGTATTCTTGCTTTTTATTTTACCATAATTATGTTTGTGACGTTATAATGTCTGTGCGCCTTGTTGCTACCTTTTCTTTTTCCTGTTCTGCTGTAATCCACCTGGAGCCCGCTAGGGGGCGGTGTCGCAGTCAGTAATTCTCTCTGCATGTCTCTACTATGTGTTTTACGTCTCCGTCAATGTAGAGGCAGATGATAGAAGTATTTTTAAATGTAAATATTTGTGGATTTTTTTCCTAAAGTTGTAAAAGCAAATAAAACATTGCCTTTTCTTTATATGTGGTCTGCATTGTGCTTTACAACACACCTGATGAAAGAAAAATATATAAAATGTTTTTTTATTAAGCCTAATAGAATTCTTTAAAGTTTATAGAATAGCTCATTATTATAAACATCGCATTTTTGTATCATAAGTTATGACATAAAAACTTAATGTCTTACAAAAGCTAAACAGCCTTTCGAATTATTACTATCTGTTACGGTTTTACGTTTTTTATTATTATTTTTTGAACCACATTTCAAAATTTTCATTAGTTTATTTTCGGTACATTTTTTTTATTATTACTTTTGTCAGTTTCAAATTAATTCAGTGACCATGGTTGGTTTTTCGGTCATAAACAGAGAGGTACCAACATTTTTTGACTGTGTGTGTAGGTCCATCTCTGGGTGGGATGAAAAAAAGAGGAAGTTTTGGAGTGGCCTAGTCCAAGTCTAAACTTAAATCCAATTGAGATGTTGTGGCGCAACCTTAGATAGCACATTAATGCTTGAAAGTCGAGTGTTGTACTCACAGGAAATCATGGAAAAAGGCTTCGGCTTGCTCATTTCTTAAAGTTGTGTGTCTAAAATATTTTACCAGCTTAAAGGTAAATTACAAATTTTGCTGAATGACAGATTGTCCCCGAAAAATTATATTATTATAATATTATTGTTTTCAGACCATTTTTACTAACATAATGATAATGGCATAATAATGCAAATTCGCTCCCTCAAACACTAATAAACTTTAATTTTGTGCAGCAAACGCTACACTGGAAGACATTTTAAATTATCCAACCAAAAACAATAAGAAAAAAGGAAGTAAAAACCATCCACAATCAAACACTTCAATGAAATGAATTAATACGTCTCTGTAAACAAAATTGCTCTTCAAAAAATATCAGAACGCAGTTTTAATTTGTCACGCAATTAATTAACTGGTTATCGCGAGATAAAAACACACTTGACATGCCGTGGTATGGCTTAAATGCATATTTATTTATTTCCGCAACTACAACCAAAGAAGTTTAAAAGCACAGTAAAACAGCTGTTACAGACATGTTGTCCACACACATAAATAATGCATTCACACTTCAAAAATAGAACTCTCTCTGCACTCTTTTTCCAACACAAACAAAGACTTTGATGAGGCAAATGTGTTCAAAGGCTTGAGTCCATCCACCACCTCACTTTAGCAGGATTTTGCTCACGCAGGGAGAAAACACTGATGAGAAAAGCTCTAGCTTTCCAATGATTGGTTTCTTCTGAGAACATTTTTATTTAAAAACATCGGGGGGTTTTATGGTGCCTAATCTCAGCGCGTCATGTCTCCCTGTGAGGACGAATGCGGCTGGTGTGCTCTGTACAGCAGCTTCGCGTGAATACGCTCAGAAAGCAGATAAAACAGTAAAAAAGAAGAAGAAGAAGAAAGAAAAAGAATTAATAAAACTAATAATACAGTTTAATAAATAAGAAGGCAAACATGACACTTGTTCTGCAAGGTAAACTGAAACAGATGAGGTTGTGTTTATGGTCGCGTGAACGGACTTTTTCCTTTAAAGCTCATGGTATGACGTTTTGGGGGCCGTGTCGTCGTCCTCCTCGTTGTTCCTGAAAACATGCAGACAGACAACATGTTTACAGATATGATCAGAGGTTTAAGCAAAACACAACAACGCAAACTCGTGTCTTTCTTTCTTTAGTTTTAAGTCAGTGTGAGTGTTTGAATAATAGGCAAATCACCATTTATGAAAGAGCCATTTCAAAAGATGCATGTATGTCATTTTATAGATGTAAATTTCCAAAGTATCCCAATGAGAAGGACGTAAAGCTTTGCCTGGATTGAGTAAGGTGGAAGAAACTTTTAGCAAGGTTCATACAGAAGACCTTATGAAAGTATTCACAGCCCCTGAATGTAATGAGACAAACTTTAAACTATTTCTTTGTATGGATTAGACGTTCAAAAAATCTGCTGCAACCAGCCGCTTCAAGAGCCTGTCTGTGTCCGTACCCATCCTCCGTAAAACGGAGAGTACGACCCCAACTGCAAACCTACCGAAACACGGTGGTGGACGCAAATCTCCACCAAATCATTTTACAGTATGACCTAGTTATTCACAATTATGGATTTTATTGAACAACAGCAAGATGAAAACAGCAACTGAAAGAAAGCCTCAGAGCTGAAGCATGTAACTTTTATGAACAATGTCTTTTTTTTGTTTACATGTTCGTTCAAACTGTCACTATGTTGCGACAGTACAACATGAGACAGATAATCAAAGGAGAGGGTGTGAGCAGCACATACACAAGGGTGACAGACAGTGCGAAGACCCTCCTCCTGGCTCTGATTGGCTGTTTCTGACTGAGACCCGTGCAGAAGGATTCAGAGGAGCTCTTTTTTTCCCCCACAGATTATCTGTCTCATACTATACAGTCACAACCTGGAAAACAGTTTTAACAAATACAAAAAAAATCTTTATAAAATTTCCATAACTTTGAGAAAACCCTTTAGCATGTTTGCTCACAGAAAACATAGAGAAGATTTTGCTCTTTATTCCCAGAGTTGACAGAAAGATTTTCCGTCAAATTCTGACACACGAACTACATCGTGTTGATGTAACACATAAAATATATTAAAGTTTGTGTTTGTAATGTGATGAAGTCTGAAAAGTTCAAAGAGCATGAATACTTTTACAAGGGAGCCGATTTGTTGTTTGCGTCTTCATCACAATCTTTCCACAGAAATCCAACGGCCAAGGCTCAAAGAGTTGCGTGTCCGTTAATATAATCCCTGCTAGAAACTGCAGATCAGACTCTTATCTGAGCTTAGTGTGCGATTGCCAGAAGTTCCTCTCAGCACGTAAGAAAAGTAAAATGTCATCAGAAAAAGCAAGGCTAACACATAAGGCTCTGTGTGCTGCAGCAGCCAGATGACTTGTTATGCAACTGTCAGGTACTTAGCAGGAGATTTAGCCTCGGCGCGTTCTCCTCGCCCTGCGTGTTGAGACAGAGGGCCGCTCAGCTGCAGAGCTGCACTGCATGCATTCGTTCATGTCAGCTTCATATTGGACTGAGTCACGCTGCATACTTTATTTCCACTTCAGCCTCACTCAAAGTGGTTCAGTCGGTCTATTATCGTCAGAGCGTAGCGCTTCCTCTAAAACAGCAGCGCTGTTTCGGACCTCAGCGTGTTGTCTAACGAATAAATGAGCTTTTAGCCTCTGTGTGTTTAGGCAAACAGAGGCGTGTGTCGTTGTTTCCACACCATCCCAGGGCAAACACGGGCGCACATTGCATCCCTGTTTAACTTTCCTCTTTTAATAAAATAAACCATAAACCTCAGATTAACTCGGGGAGGAATAGCAGTGATAGCTGCTTCTTCCTTCATGACAGACTACTCTGCAAAATCGACTTTCTTTTAGACCTGATGGGAAGCTTTTGAAAAACTAAAGCTGTAGTTTGATAACCACTTACTTCATTATTTTTACTTTATGTTTCTGTGCTGCGTTAACAGAAAGTCCTGGTTCTCAGATACTGTGCCAAGCAGAAAAACTGTGCATTCTAATATTTATATAATAAAAAAAAAAACTTTTAATCTAAACATCTAATATTTACTTTTAAGAACATTTTACATGAGGATTTTTTTCATTCTCATATAGTGGATTTCAATATCGGAATTTTTTTTTTTTGGAACATGACTCCAAATTATTTGCAGAAAATCTACATATTAGCTCAAATTTTTGTGTAGTTTATCTAAAATATTTGAAACAAAACTTCAGGACAGGAAGCTGAAAAACCTAGGCGCTGATATGCATTGCCGCCATCTGCAAAGTAGCCAATCCAGAAGCGCCATTCATGTTTCTTGGTGCTGATTGGCTGAGATAAGGACAACTTCTGTGGCAATGCCAAGACATTTTCCACTGTGCGTATTAATGTGTAGTAAGTTACATTTGGTGTTTGAACTATTGAAAAAGGCAGCCATAAGCGTTTGTAGAGGGCGTGTGAAGTACTTGTGGATTTTAGCTTTTTATGGGCTGCTGATCAAAGGTTTCTGTTCTGTTGAAACAACACATTTTCTACTGAACCAACAAGTTCCCCAAATAACAGTTCCATGTAGGCTCATCGGACCAGAGCAAGGCTCCCACAGGGATCGTGCCAAAATAGGAGGGTTTCCACCAATACTGGCTTTGCCTGCAGAACTTGAACATTTGCCAGCCTTTATCACACCAAGAAGAACTGGTTTGTCTCAATTAGTGTGTCACCAGGCAATACTCAGTCAACAGTAACACCTTGAACAAACGTTCTGATGTTGAGTTGGTCAGATTTGGACGGATAGAGAGGACGTGATTCATGAAACGCTGTAAAACAGAACCTGAGGCTCTTACAGTGAGGCCTGAAACTGCGTCGACTCACATCAAAGAAGCTGCTGCATCGTGAGGGGAGGAGGGCGACTCACCTTACTTCCTCTTCCTTCAGTCTCTGTGCAGCCTGCTTTGACTGTTTGATTTGCAAGTCCAGTCTGTGCAAGAAGTCTTTGGCTGACAGCTCCTCGGGCTGAGGCTGAGGCTGGGGGGCGTTGGAGTTCTCGGGAGGCGGCGATGAGGGGGGCGAGGGTCCCTCGATGTCCTGTGTCATAACGTGGGGTACGTGTGCATCCTGGTTTGCCGTCTCCCCGTCCCCGTCAGGAGAGTCCAGAGACAGTCCGTTAAAAATGGAGCGCTTCTCTGACACCACGGGGATGTTGAGGCTGTTCCTCAAGAAGATGCAGTCGTTGCTGAACAGCTTGTTGGCTCGTTTGATTTGCTCCATCTGCGATATGAGAGTGAAATAAAAAAAATAATAATAAAAATGAAAAACACAATGTGTGGGTTCAGGTTTTTAATAGTGATGCTTAAAAGAGCATCTAATGAACTGATTCAGGCAAAATTTCCTTGATTATTGGGTAAGGAACTACAATATCAGTTTTCCCCCGAATGCATCAAAACCATAACTTTTTTTCTGAGTTAGAGACATTTGCTTTGTTGTATACACAATTGGATTGAATTGTGGAATAAAATTAAATTTGCGCAAATAAGAATAGGAGTTCCAATCTCTGGATCTTAAAATGAAATTGTCCCTTAAAATGCAGATTTAAAGGGAAAGAGGAAAAATGATCTGCCTTGTTTGTTCTGAATGTGAACATCTCTCTCTGTAGGTCAGCTAAGAACTGGCACAAACACAGAAACTAAGTGTAAAATCGAGAACTAAGATCGTGTTCACACCAAGTGAGGGGAAATTACAACCGTGGTAGAACTTCCTGTGGGAAAAAGTGCTAAAAATGCACCTAACCACAGTCACCAACCTGAGTGCAGAGAGGCTTCAGGTAGGACTTTCTGAGCTCTTACTGTTGTGCACTGATGACTTTAAATTGATGAATTTGGTTAATAGACACACTAGAAGAGCTCAGGCGTAATTATTTCAAAGTGATGCTGTGGCTGGTTGCTGCTTATGTGTCAGGCGGTTATAATTACCGTCATGTTTAGTTACTGTGATAAACATGAACGCAGCAGGGCAGCAGCCTTACCGTCACACCGTATTTGAGCGCAATCCCCTGCAGAGTATCACTGTCTGTAACCCGATGCTCTATGTATTTCTCCCCCAGGGATGCAGTGACGCTGGCTGTACTTCCGTACGAACGGATCTTGGTCCGGGCCAGGCTCTGGGACAGTTCGCTTTCGGACTCGGAACCCGACCTGGATCGCGGGAAGATGGGCTGGGCAAGTCGACCTCCTCCTCCATCCCGCATCGGCAGGACGGGAGAGAACTCCGCCATCTTCTCTCCTGAATAAATAAAGAGGGCAGTTACCTCTGTTTGTCTAAAAGCCCCGGGTGTCTCTTTGCAGCCGAACTACAGCGAAGGTTTAGGCGGCAGGAAGGGCTCCATCCCGGGTCACTTTGGGCACGTCCACCCTGGGGAAAACACGCATGTTTAGGGGGAGACAGCCTCACCGCTCCCCTCTCTCGCGTAGATCCGCTACGTTGATCGTTGTACGTCCAGAGGGCACGTCGAACTTCCGGTTAGACTTTCAAAATAGTTTACCCACAGTATATTTCTAACAATGAAATACTGTATGTATACATATATACTATATACACACACACACACACATATATATATATAAACAAAGACTTATATTCCCTTAAGGATAAGTTAACTTATCTTTAAGGGAAGAAACCATATTTTTTATGTTTTTAACTTTTTAAAAAATATTTTAAAACATTACAACATATTCAGTGACCATGTGATATAGCTAAAGCCAGTTTACTTTGACATCATAAAAACACAAATTAAACAGCTAATATTTCATTAAAATAAACTGAATAGTTTCACGCTGTGTGGAAAGGTTTCGCAGGTCTTTGTGATCACTCCCCTCCTGTCTGGGAAATGTGACTCCTGTGATTTGGCCAGACACTGCGAAACTAAATGAGTTAACAGGCATGTGATAGAAACTATGTATTTTCTCCTCCTAACATGGCTAACAAAGGCTATGAATGATAAACAGGATTTTTCCAAGATGGAAAAACATCACAAAGTCTCCTAAATAAGGAAGTAACTGTTTATTTACTGGTTTAAACAAAAAGAATATCTGGGGATGATATCCAAATAGTGTGACCTACTTTATTAAATCGAGGATACCTCTGGTATCCAAGCAGAAACCAGCTAGAATGAGCTTCAACCTTCAGGATTATGAACCTTTAAACATTGTGAAAAGGAGTCTGTTTGTCATACAGTTCAAGAGACAGTTTTGTTTTTTTTAATTGGTTGTTAATCAGCAAGTTTTGTTTTTGTCAGGCAGCGTCTTCTGACCTAGATTTTAGGACTACATGTCAACTGGATACTTTGACGATTTCATAGGTAATACAATTTGGCAAACTACAAATAGGACAAAACTCCATTATGTGATTCAAATCTGGGATCCTGTGAAAAACAGAGGCCTTCTAGTCATGTATTCATTACTGGACGGACAGTGAGTGGAAAATTTTCATTGCCACCTGCCACTGCCGTCTGTGCGGTCTTTATTGTTACTGCTTATTCAGACGGCCAAGTGGTGGAAAGCTCTCTGACGTTGTTTGGTTTGTTAGGGCACTTTGTTCATTTATTAAAACATGCAAAGGGCTTTGCCACATTAACCACTGATGGGTAAAAAAAAAAAGGGCTCTAAATGTGGCATCAATAAGAGATAGCATGTTTTGCAAGAGAGACACAAAGGCTGCAGGTGACTCTTCGAGATGAACAGGATGTGCAGAGGTGAAACTTGATCCAGCGTGAAACAAATGTGGTGAAGCAATAAGTGGATTCATGATCTCTGAATGGTTCATTGATTCAATCAGCACCTCTCCAGGACATACATGGAGCTGTGCTCATTTCACTGCATGGCATTTTCAAATGGAAATCAGGTCATTAAACGTATGCAAGGGAACACAGAGGGGCCAGGAAGAGGGAGCGTGGCGCATTAATTAGTCATGAAGCTTTCAATATGACATGACACTTCTTTTAAATCAATTCTGCATTCATGTAATATTAGTTTCCCCCTTCTTTAGTCATGGCTAGTTTCTTCTGGGAATGGTCCGTTTAAGCATTATGTGGAGAGGACGAAAGCACGCAACAGAAGGCCGCTTACACAACTCCATCCCGTCTTTATGCTGCAAAAATAGCAAGGGAAACAGCTGTCTCCTTCAGATGGAGGAGAAGGAACAGTTTGTCTCTCATGTTGTAACCATGATAACAATCAGCCCCCTGATCCAAGTCCACCTACAGCTTTATAGGAGAGAGGATATGGCGGACCGTGCCAATTCACTCCTACCCGTGGTTTATAGTTGGGAAGGCTCCAGGCCAAACAGAGTTTAGCCTTTCGAGAGTTTGTTTCCTCTCATAATTTGTCAACCAAATTAATAGTTTAAAAATTTGGAAACATTTCTGTACAACAACAGAGCCTTTTTAAAACAGCTGATTCATAACATATTTATTTACTATTCATAGGTGAACACAGACGTCTTTGCAAAGCCATAATCTACACAGATGTAATTCTGGACGTCTTCAAGGTTTTATCCAACGTGAACTAGTGCAATGGAAAGTTTGTTTTATTCTGACCCCTACTGGAAATATCGGGTGTTGCAGCTCAATCGTTTGAGCAAACTTTATTTATGTGCTACTTTTCATGCAAACTACAACGCAAAATGGTTAGATTAAAAATACAATAGAATGATGCTTAATGGTGATGGACATGATATGGGATGGATACCTGACACCTCACTTGAAACGCAATGAAAACATTCTTATTAAATAAGAAGAGAAAAGAAACACTATCTTTACTTCACAAGAAAGCAGATGCATGTCTTCTAGAACACAAACATAAAATAAGCCAACTAAGTAAGAACAGTCAAAAATAGCCGCTCAACTACAACTAAGTTGTAGATATAAACATAACTAAATAATTCAGAGGTAAAATTGCTGATAAAATGCTATTGCTTGTGTGCCTCAAAACCAAATTAAAAATAATAATAATAATAATTGTAAGTTGATACCTTGAATATAAGATGCGATAAAGGACTGAGATCTAAGCTACACTATAAACTGAGTAATAATGTCAAAAACAACTCAGATAAAAGCTACATTACAGGTTTGACATTATATCTATGGGTTCATGAACCACGATGGACTGACCCAGGAAAGAGCTTTAAAAACAAGTAAAATAAATGTAAAATTCCATTTTAAAGAGTCGTAATAAATCTTTAATGTAAAGATTTTTGAAATTTGTCAGAAATTTGTGCTGGTTTTTGTTGAAAATCAGGCAGCTGAATTTTGGAGCCTTAATATTTCCTCCAGCAGATGGCGCACGTTAGTCACTAATCCTAAAGTGGAGCATGTAGGTTTTCCATTAGTGTTTCTCTTTTTCTAACGTTATCTTCGCTCTAGAAAAATAAGCCGTCCTCTTTGCTGGGGAGGAGTGCTCTGACACAATCTCGATTTAGCTGCACACAAACCTATAATGTGGTTATTTATCCAAGATCATTTCAGCAGCCAAGTTAATTATGAATGACTGATGAGTTACGCAGAGCTCCTGGTGTAGATATTAATCCAGCTGCTGCTCTGTTGCTGTCTGCTCTGATGTGCACTTCATTTCCTGGCTACTTGACTCTTTGGTTTGGGTCTATTTTAATCCAGCAACTTTCCAATTCTTTTGTCTCAGTTAGATTAAGAAAGTTCATGTTAACCATAAGTGCATGGTTGCATATTGTATCTGCATATCTTGTTTTTTGGGGGGGGGGTTGCCTTTGAAGCGACCTGTTGATGTCACTCCACAACTTCCCAGCTGAATTAAGGTTTAGTGTTTGCAAAATTTAAATGCTGATGTCACCTTAAGATGTTCAGCGTTCAGTGGCTGCCAACGCAGATTCTGTCTGAGAATTTCTGCCTCTATAATCATTGGTGAAGGTCTTATTTATCTTTCTTTTTTTTTTTGGTATTTGAATGAGACGCAGCTTTGTTTTCCAGATATTTGTTTTTGCTCTACAACTGTTAGTTTTGTGATAGCATGTTGTGCTTGAGCTGTTCCTAAATTGCACATTTTGCTACATATAATAAGAGACAAACTCTTCTCAGGTTTCTTTTTTTTTTTTAAAGTTGAGATTAAATATAGCTTCCTGAGAGTCCTGTTTGAACATGAAAACCTCTAATAAAGGCTGCGAGGTTTATGTTCAGCCTATTCTTCCACATGTGTAGGCAGTTTAAAGGAGCAGTTGTACTGTGCTTACATAAGCACAAATGTGTGTGTTGTACTCTCAGTTCTAGGTTTGTAGTTTTCCTTTGTGAAATGATTCTTTTGTGACTAAACAGACACAACATTAGGCTCTTGTCCTTTCTGCTCTCAGTGTTGAAACACTTGAGTCATTCACCTCCCACCCTCGCCGGGTCAAAGTTTCGTGTCAGAGGTGCAGCATTTTCTCTGTCAGAGAAGCTCTGGCACGGGAAACCTACAGAGGGATGGAGTCATGTTCATTACATCATCTTTCAGGCATGCGCAAACAAGCAGAAAACTGGATCTGATTAAAAGCTGCATATGTGCACCACCCGCAGATCCACGGCAAGCCCAAGAGGCCCGTCAGTGATTGTGAACTCCTAAAGCTGGGAATCTGGAAATGGAGACTTGAGATCCGCAGTCACAAGGCTACAGCGACTTTTGTAAACATTCTGATTCTGAAGACGGCAAAATTAGCTTGTTTGTTAGTTGGTGTGTTGCCAAGGAGGTTCTCCAGTTTCTCAGAGGATTTCATGTTTTTGCTCTAATGTCTGCTCTCTTTGATCTTATAATGAAGTCAGAAACAATGCAACGTTTACATTCATCATGTTTGACCTGCTAAATAAACAACACATGAATCAGGCTCAGCTGTTTTACATTCATGCAAATATCACAGCAAGGTTTCCAGAAGCACAACTTAGAGGTCTTTGTTTCAGTTTTTGTTTTTTTTTAATAATTCAATATTTTCAAGCACAGTTTCTGATGTAGGTTTATTATCTTTCAATAGGAGCATAATTTTGAGTCATTTTGTTTCTGTTGTTAATTTCTAATATAAGATTTTTTCACAGGCTGCATTGTTATAATCACCTTTGGTCTTTCTTCACAAACTTGTCAATGTTGCGGTTATTCATGTGGCTTTTCTTTTTTCTTTTCACTTAACCTTCCATTATACTTTGATATATCACATTGTGAACCAAACCCACTTGCTTTTATGGCTAATCTTCCCTGTGGAAGAAACATACCAAGAGTCTTTACAATACCATGCAGCTTGAAGTTACTATTTTAGAACTAGTTATAAATTAATACAAACAAATTCCAAAGACACTATATGTATATATAAACATTTATTGTTGATATTTTATATTCAGCAGTGCTTTTTAACCTGTCCTTTTTTAATAATAATAATAATACACATTCTTTGTGTTAACATCAGAGTGTGAAGTTCAGGTACAAAAAAAAAAAAGAAAAATCTCAGCAGTGATTTGTGGGTTATGACACACGTGTGTGTATCTGTGTGCATACTTTCAATCTGAGATGGGATTTTACAGTTAATATACATATTACAAGCCACCAGATACCAACAAGCCCAAGGAAAAAAAAAAAAAAAAAAAAAAAAAAAAAAGGAAAGTTATCCACTTTAGGTGACTGTTCACCAGAAAACAAAGGAATATAAAAGCAATCTGTCTGGAGAAAATATTAGCAGATGTGGACATGGAAAAAGTGCACAAATGTTAAAAAAAACAAACAAAAAAACTGAGTAAAATATTTTTCCTAAGGAATGTGAAGCTTTTTGGTCAACAGAAACTTGATGTTCACAAGTGAGGACGTCATGCCAGCATATTGTTCCTACAGACGGTATTTACAAGGTTCAAGTAACTCCTGAATAAATCCTGGTCAAGCAGGTTAGAGGAACGTTCTGTTCGATGCACCTGGATTCCCAACCCGGGAACCGCTGAACCTGTGACAGTTTGTGTTGGGGGAGGACGAAGGCTTCAAACCACAACTTCAATCTGCAAGATGGAGCTGGAAGAAAACATTTTACATGTCTCAGTGAGCTAGCAAGTTGTTATGAAATGGTCAAAACAAAATAAGGGGAAACAGCATTGCTTCATGTAAAATTGTCCAAATTTCTTTTTTTTTTTAAAGTAGATTTTGTTTCCTTGGATCTGCACTGTGGAGTTAAAAGCAAGTGGTCTACTGTTGCATCATCTGCACTACGTGTGTTAGTCTTTGGCATGATTGAGCATCAAAATCTTCTCTAACTTGTATTTTTCTAAGTTTTTTTTTCCAAAATAAGCTCACTTTTGCATTATACTAAACATTTTGACCTAGTTATACTTTTTTGATCGAAATAATTAACATTAAAATTGCAACTGTGTCAAAGCAAGAACTTCAGCTAGATTAGAACAGTAAATAAGTAATTACACTTTTTTTTTTGTTTCTTTTTTACAAAAGGAGATAAACCAAGGTTATTTACGTGATTTTAACACGTCACGGACTAGATTCTGACCAACCATTGCAGCACACCAGGTCCAGTCCTGCCAGTTTTACATGAGGCTTTTAATAAGCAACACCTGCAAAAAACAGCGCCTGTGCAGCTCCATGCCGCCGCGCTCCGTTAGAGCCAAGACTCATCAAAAGTAAGCACAAACTCCAGACAAATTCTGCTGCTTTAACACATCGTTTCAAAAGAAGCTCTGATCTCAGCCGCAACACAGGTCTCCAAATGTGTTTTTTTGTTGTTTTTTTTTTTTTTTAGATTTTCCTCAAAGTTCTTGTTTGTTACTTGGTACTGTGCATGACTACTTCACATGCATTATAGCATCGTATAAAAGAAAGAACAAACAAAAACAGCAAACATGTAAAAATTCTGGACAGGTAAATATAAAGGCTCAAAATAAGAGCAGCTGAAATGACATGTTTTAAAAACTAATGAGATTTACAACATCAAGAACAAACATAAGAAACATGAACAGGGAGAGGGCGATTCCAGTTATTTCCCTTCTTCTCTGATGTATTGTTCAGGCTGATCATGCCTTGCCCCATAGTTTGGCACAGGACTAAAACTTTCACACAGTGAGATGAGACCAGGGCAGCGGCTGAAATTATTCCACGAGATGAGATGAACAGGAGGATTGGCTCGGAGGAAGGGAGCGCTCCGTCTCTACTGGTCCCTCTCCACTCGCCTCCTGCGGACTGAAAACAGCATAAAAAAAGCATTTTTAAAAAATCATTAACATATCAAAGACAAGCAAAGAGCAAGCGTGCGGTATTGTCTCTAAGCTTCACAGGTCTGTTAGTCCGACTTAAAGAGAGGAAGTGAGCCATCGTCAACTTTGTGGTTAAAGTTTAAACCATTTCAACAGCGTGTCAGCATGTTCAGGAAACAAGAAGTGAGATGTCGTCACTCTCAGGGTTTTCAAACTGTTAATGCAGTGAATGCATCACTCAGACACTGTGAAAGAAGTCTCTGTTATGATCAACCCCTTGACACACCCCATGCATCAGACCTGTGCAACGGCAGCTCTGACAGGGGGAGGAGCTAAAGGAAAGAGGAGAGTTGGTCACTGCTGACTGCAGATGTTCACAGAGGTCTAAATTTAACTTGTCAGGATATTTCCATAGCAACAGCTGATAACTCAGTTGTTTTTTTTAAATAGGAGGTTAATTTCATCCGTCTTTGCGTGTGTATGTGAATCATACCGAGGTCGTTGTTCTTGGTGATGGCCGCAGCAGCCCGGGACCGAGGCCCCTGCTGGGTGAAGTGGTAGCCGAACTTCACTATGCTCTTGTTCTGTTCCAACATTTTAGCTATCTCCATTTCCGCGGTGGTGCCCAGCTGCTGCCGCTGAGGAACACACAATCACAAGGAGGTTAACGGGGAATGACAGAAGGAAGAAGCTCCCACCTCACGGAAACAGTTCAACTTCCTCCTTTCAGCTGGAAGCTTGCGGCGCAGTACTATTAAAACACACATGGCTGTCAGGACAAATGACAGCTAATTATTTGATCATCAACATGAATTTTTGCCCATTTATCAAACCACAGTGATCTAAAACAGGGGGTCCAAACTGCAGACTGAGGGCCATTTGTGGCCCTCTTCAAGATTTTGTGTGGCCGTTCATCTTAACATTGGAATACACCAACCTGAACATGGGCTAAAAAAAGATATTCTAGCCCACAATAAAACAGTATGTCTGCCTTGTAACAACTCAGAGTTAAAGATCCTATGTGTTTTTCCGATCTACAATGATTTAAAGATCCTCCTTTTACAAAAGTCTCTTTAGTTAATATAAAGAGAACCTTGTACATTTAGTTTATTATTGAGCAGATACAATTAAAAAAGCACAAGAAATGTGTATGTAAACTTCAAGGGCTTTCATCTTGATAAAATTGGCCTTGGATATCATTGATCTAACATAGTAAAGAAAGGCCAAAGAAGAAGGGTTTTGTGCTGTTCCTTTACTTCACGACTAAAATGAAATTAAACATGTATCTCTATCATATAGCTACCATGCAGAAAAAAATGGAAAACTAAGAATATTTTCCTTAACATCACCAGCTAAAAACCCGCCACTGTTACCTACAAATCTATTTTTGGCTTAGAACATATGGTGGAAAATATCATTTAAAATCTCAAAGTTGTACTTTTACTCCCTACAGGGTGAGCTGCATGTGACTAGCAGAGCAAGTTTAATTAATTGTTCGCTTTACTTTACTCACCTGGTTGTCTATCTTGATCTCGGTGAGTGTGTCATTATCTCGCAACGCCTCCACCAAAGACTGCACTCCTGTTCCAGTGATGAAATTGGACTCCAAGTTCAAACTTCGCAGCGTCTTGTTTTCCCGCAGCATGTCACTGAATGCCTAGAAGACAGAAAGGGAAAGCAAAAGAAGAAAGAAAGGTGTAAATACGCAATTACGACGTGTCAACAGAACCATTAAAAGCCCACAAACTGCTCCATCTCACCACAGCAACTGGGTCGTTACTCCGTGTTGCTGCCAGGCTGAACTTTGTGACGTGTGTGTTCTTCTCCATTGCTTTGGCAAAGTCTTTCAGCGTGGGAATGGGAATGTTCTGGGGAAAGAAAAACACTGGTGTCGGTGGAGGCTATACCCTACGCAGGTCAACTCTGCGTTTGAACTTGTGCGTACCTTAATGTTGTTAAGGTTGACCTCTTTTAAGGAGCCGTCGTTGCTTTTTACCCTCTGCAGTGTTTCTTCTACGTTGGTGGGGTTGGGAGGCTCATCAAACACCGGGTTCATCTTCTCTCCTTTCACCACATCTGGAAGAGACAGAGAGCCAGAGGTCACAATATTGACCTCTTTGGGGGTAATTATAAAGAGTGAAAAAAAAAAACCTTCACTGTACTCACTGTTGTAGCCCTCTTTACTTCCAGTTCCATCATATGTCTGATTACTGGTGACCAGTGTGTGCACACCCAGAATAGCTGTAAACCAAAGGAGGAAAATCTGTTAAATAACTGGTGAGAAATAACCGTGTAAGCATAAATTCTGTAGTTCAGTGTGAAGGTAAGATGATCTAATCTGGATGGCATTGCATATGGGAGGTGTTATGCTGCTCAGTCAGCCCTTTTTTCTTTCATCCATCAGCACACGGAGTAAAAGACGGTGCCAAGGGAAAGGTTGAGGGGGGGAAACAACTTGTATTTTTCCATCCAAGGAAAGACTCGGATCGGACAGATGTTGACTGGATGCGGCTACAACTGGATTTTCTTTTCGATGAGTCATACTGATGTGTGTTTAAGAGCTGCTGTTCCCCTGCAAGACTATATATATATCTCTTTCCACACATAATACATCATCAGTAATAATTCAAAAGTGGAAGGAGAGTTGTACAATTTTTGTTTTATTCTCTGGAAAATGTGGACGGATCTGTTGCAGGACACCAGCTCTCGAAAACGCTTTCTGACGGCTTTCTATCAACAGCGGTTTTCCCCATTCAACTCTTCCATGCAGGTCCGAGTTAATTAATGCAGAATCAAGTTGTCCAGGAAACAGATTCTCCCACCTGAAATGTTTATTAAACGTTTTCATTCTTACCAGCTAAATCACACAATTCGGTGTCTGTGGCGCTGCAGAGAGCTTCTTCTAATTCTGGATCGAGGGTCGTGGCTTCTTCCTGGAACATTTCTTTTGGTTTCTGCTTGGGAACAAATGCTTTACCTATGGAGGAAGGACACACAAATGCCAGTCAGATGGGAAACTTGCATGAGATTTGTTATTCATTAGGAGCCAGTGGCTCAGGCGAGGTAGGGTATGCGTCTTCTGATTAAGGTCGCTGGGTTCATTTCAGCTTCCCTCGCTACATGTCAAAGAATCAGTGGGAAATTACATCAAAGCACCATTTGTCCTGCTTTGTAAATCAGTGATTTGTTGTGCAAAATTAACTTGGGGGAAAGAAAGAGTAGTTAAATTATTGTAACATGAAGAAACTAAATATCCTTTCCAAAGTTCAAAACAAGAAACTGAATCTGTTATTTATTTCCTTCTGTCATCGTCTGAAAGTCGTAAGATTGAAAAATCCCTTCTTGTTCTGAGTATGAAGGCCTACAAGCAAATTACTATCTAAGACATAAGTAGTTTTCTACAATTTACAAATTAGATTTTTCTTCAATCAGGACCTTAGAATGTGTTTTATTGCTTTGAAGACTTTAAAAGCCCATTTAAATCTGCAAAACTCAATTTGTTTAATCATGTTAAGCTGTTTTTAATCAGAAATAAATGCACCTACATATGCTGAATCTTGCTAGCATGTTGAAGCTTCAACCTAATAGCTCATTGTTACAAAGCATGAGTGAAATTACTGCTTTTGATTTTCTTTTTGAGAATTATTTTAACCAGCTCTAAGTGATGCGTTCCTGGAAAGAATATTAATTGTGATGTAGGAAACGTATCAAACTGAGCTATGAGCAGCCATGACTTTCTGACAGGATTTCCTTGGCAACCTATCTGAGGAAAGACGCCAACAGTGTGAAGGAAGTCATGCAACAAAAACTTGAGTCTAATAAAAAGTGCACTGCTGAGGCAACAAGCACTTACAGCTGGCAGAGCAGCCATGCAGTGGGAGCTCTCTGCTGCCTCCATATGCCCGTCCCCTTCCACATAAAAACCCACCAACGACCGGCCCTCCCTCATTCTCTTCCTTCCAACTCACTCAAGTCACTCAAATTGTTCAAAGTGCTCCCCAGTGGGGGCTCTGGCACTTCCTGCAACCCAGTAAACACTAAATACAGTCATTAAGCAGAGCCAACCCCTCAGTGGAGATATTTAACCCAGAGGAGGGGACAAATGACAGAGGACTGTCAAGTAAAGAATTTGTCTTCTGTGCGATGTTATGCAAACATTGAGTGAATGGGAAAGCCACACTGAACCATAGAGTAAAACATTAAAAAAATTGTATAAAAAAAAAAAAAAAAAAAGCCCAGGAAAACAGAACAACAGCAATGCCTGGACAGGACATGTGGTGTCAGAACAGTTTGGTAACTAAAAAAACAGATTCCACCACAACAATGTAACTCTTTCTGTTCAGCTGTTTCAGAACAACCATGAAGAATCTGTCTATCTGACATGTCCAAAAAAATCAAGCATTAGCTACAACGTGAAGTTTTTACTTATTTTTTAGGTAACTTTTTTAATCAGTAACTGCGACAATACAATAAATGCCGACCCCAATGCTGTAGAAGTGTGTATTACTGCTGATCAGAAAGAGTCTCACTCTGAAGACGTTGTTGTTGTAGGACAGTCCCATGAACAGGAGCCTCAGTGTATCCGTCATGTCCTCCATTTTAAGAACATCGTTCTTTGTGCATTCATCTCCAGAGCTGACCCCAGTGTCCTCTGACACCGGCTCAACTTTTTTAACTCGCATCCCCAAAAGGTGATGGCAAAGAAAATGTAATCAGAAACTTCTTCACAAAGTACAGAGTGTTGTAACCCTTCTTGTCTAAGTCTGGAAGTAAATGTGAAATGGGAAGTTGGCTCAATTAAAGTCTATTATACTCTTATTTTGTCACTGGACAGGATAGTAGTCTATGTTACCAGCATAGAAAGTAAAACTGAATTTTATTCTGGCCAACATGCTGTTTTTTACTCCTTTCAGCAGACAAAAGCAAAATAGATGCTGTAATAACAACTCATTTCCAAAATGTTTATTAGATCTTATGTGCTTTGAAAGATGTCCAACTTTAAAAAAAAAGAGCCAACTTAAGAGATTTTTAAGTTAACATAGATTGTCTGCTTTGGTTACCACAACATGAGTTAATAAGGCCAACACACCCTGAAGCAACTCTAGAGCAACTGAAAGGAAAAACAATAAGCACTGAAATTAAGTCATT
>CAEGAG010166286.1:0-29180 GCA_903067065.1 Brachyrhaphis terrabensis | reverse complement strand
CTTGAGGGGGGGGTACTGTCATGATCTGTGTTTTTCTGTGTTTATTTTCGAGTTCTCTGTGTTTTTCTGTGTGTTTAGTTCTGTGTCTCTGTGCTCTCCGTGTTGTCCTGTCCTCCCTGTGATTACTCCCAGGTGTGTCTTGTTTTCCTGATTGCCTCCCTGTGTATTTAGTCCCTCCGTTGTCTTTGTTCTTTGTCGGGTCCTCGTCTATGTTTGCCGTTCTGTGTTCTCCGTCCATTCGTTTGCCTTGCGCTACCTGTGATGAGCCTCTGTTTTCCGCTCAGCAGTGCTGCCTCGGTTGTTGGACTGTTTTCCTGGCAAATTCATTATTAAATCATCATCATTCAATATCTTACCTGGGTCTCCAGCGTCTGCCTCACCACCTCACCACACATTTCCTGACACTTTCCTTCGTTCAGAAGGTCTGGGCCCTCCAGTATTGGGCGTGGCCTCTGTTGAGGTTTTAAATTCCACCTAACGTATGTAATGCTCCAGTTCCACCCTATTACTGGAAATTGCTTGTGCTGTAAACAACTATCCTCCACTGCAAATAGGTTAGGACCAATGTGAACGTTAATTTAATATTTGGAAGCGTGACCAACACGGACTGAACGGCTTGGATCACTTCATCCACTGGCATTGCTAAAACTACAGGTTGACTAGGGTAGCTTCAATGCATTTTGTAGATATAGTTGATGTTGTTTAATATGGTTTGGTAGACGTTATAAAGATACACCTACATCAGATCTTTAGAAACTGTTAATTGCTTGACCTGAGATAAACCATCAGAGAACTGCTGCTATGTTACAGGTTTTAGTGTGGATCGCCATATTCCACATCTGCACTGATTTGACATAAACAGGATCTTGTATGTTATTGCTTACATATGCAGACACAGCTTTTGCAAAAACACAGAATTCGCTTAAGCTAAAAATATTTGCTTAGACTATCTAAGTCTATCTTCTGCCTGCTGTTGAATTGTGTCCCTCAAGCAGGGAAAACAGTGACTCTAGACAGGAAGCAGGGAATCCAGCTCCTCTAAAGTCAAATCCAATAGCTCCCTCTAAAGTTGTGACAGCCCCATCTGTGCTGCTTTGTTACGTGCGCCATTATAATATTGGCAAGACAAGAAGTCTAAAGACATATTCTTTGAAGAGAGCAGCACAGGGACCACAGGTGTCTGACAGGCGGCTAAATGCATCGCTAGGTTCAGCTTACAGCTGCAGGAGGAAGGCGGGCGGCACGGAGTTGATAGTTTGATACACAGATATGGTGACAACCTTTTATTCTTACTATGGAAAAAAAACAAAAAACTGACAAATACAGCTTTGAGACAGGTATTTTTCAACATTATCTGTATAGTAGATGGCAGTCCACATGTTTGAAAAATGTATTTAAATATATTATTTTAAAGAATAATTTTCTCCACTAATTCAAATTTGGCTTCAGTACAGTCTCCATTATTAGCTTTTGCCTTTCATAATCAGTTACTGTGTGTCAGCTAGTAGTCTGAGGAACTGAACGTTCACTGAACATGTTCTAACAAAGAAAATTATTTAATATGTTTTAGCACACAATTAAAAAAAAACAAAAACAGAAATTGGAGTGTGTCATGCATAATAATAAAAATAGTGTTTGTTATAAAACAGTAAATCCATCCATCCATCCTACGGGGTTGAGGAGGATGGTGGTAGTTAGATCACCCTGGACAGGTTGAGAGTCATCACAGATACACACCATTCACACACACACTGATGATTATGCTGTAAAGGGATATTTATAGAGAACACACATCCACAGGTAGAACATCCAGACCTTCCTTTGACAAGGCAACACACCTATCAACCATGACACCGTGCTCTGTGAAAGATCTTCAATTGAACTTTAAGCTTTTATGAGCTTCTGTAAACTTTTATGAGCTTCAGTCAGTGTCATACAGTAGTCATACAACTACGTGCTCTTTTTTGAGAAGATTAAAAATAAGAGAAGTGGAAAAAGTGGAAACTAGATCAGTCATGCCTTTGAACATTCTCGTAAGGAGATTTTCGGTTTCTTTTTATGTCTGACTTATTTGACTACCGTCTGTCTGGCTATTGAGCTGCAGCGTGTTCCTCTGAAGACTCTTTTATTCTTTGAGGTTATGAATCTGAAATCGAATTTGATGGGTTAAAAATGCGGCAATTCTCCCTCGACTTTGTCCTATTCTTACCTGTGAACATTTCTCATTTTACCACCTGCAGTGCGTTTATTATTTTTTTAAAGGTCGTAGTGGCGACATTTTTATTTTATCTCATGCGTTTCTTTTTGCACAAAGCTGAAGATTTTTCGGAATCCGACAGATGATATAAATTTACAGTCAAACTATTGTGATATAACAGCACGGTTTTACTGTGATTGCAAAAGATCGTGAGGCTTTCAACTAGACAGATTTTTTTAAAGTATATTTTTGCTTTCATATTTGTGTCTGTAGCACCCTCAAGGATTTACGCATAATGTAGAATCATAAAACAGGGTCAGTAAACACAAGTCAGTAGATGAAGATACTGTTGTCACAATGTAAGAATAGCCTGTTAGAACGAAATAGAGCAAAGTGGACATTAATAGATGTTCAATGTAATGACACACTGCAAAAACTGAAATCTTAAGATTAAATGTCTTCAATTAAGTTGACTTTTTTAAGCTTGTTTTTTTTTTTGTAAAATATTTTTTCTTACCATAAGTTGTTTGTTAGAAATTTTTTTTATTAAAATTTTTCTTTTTCATAAATATCTCAACATTTTAAAGCATTTTAAAACACGTTTTTAAAAGTAAAAACATCTTATTTCAGGAGAAAAAAATAGACTTCATGACTGACATTGACTCTCTAATAAAAACGGCCACCAGATGAATTCCATTGTTTTATTGTTGAAGAAACAAGAACTTATATAGTTTTACAGTTGGTATTTTAGCAGTACAAAGGTGTTAGTCTTGCTGCTGACTGTGCAATAAGAGGAAAAACCTACCAGCTTTTCTGCATCAGTAGCCTGTGCAAGGTGTGGGACCTCAACCTGATATGCCATGATATTCCTGTCAAAGTGTACAGTTTGAAAATGTTGGTATTCCAAGCATTAGAATGTAGAAAAAAATAAATGTATGTTTTTGATCAGTCCAAATTCTGGCAAATTACTATTCGCTACTTTTGCAACAATCAGAGACTTCTCTGTGATGTACCTATTGCCATTTATCACAACCCATCATAATTATTAACGGCCACTGGATGTCAGACAAAAAAACCCACAGGCATCTATTTAGTTGCCTCCTGCCATTTAAACATTGTGCTGCCAGGTGAGTCTTAAACATTTAATTTCCTTTTTACATTAAAACTGGGAAATGTTATTCAGTTCGATGACTTCTTTTTAATTCTCCTGAAGTTATAAAAGATTCCTCTGGAGATGGAAGCAGGTCCATCATCTGCAGCACAGATGATGGAAGTCACCGTGTGCTGCAGACAACCTCCATGTGAAACGTAGAGCAGAACAGAAAGTGTAGGAAGGATTTGTCCAGATAATTGTGTGATAGGTGAAGAAATGAAAAGTATTCAAGCAGAGACATTATTATAGTGCCTGAATCTTCCCTGGAGATATTGTGGGTGGATATACGCTCCTCCAGAGGATAACTGAACTCTGTTGCAATGCCAGGGGATTTAAACCATACACTTTTATATGAATATGTGTTTAATACAATGTGACAATGATGTACAGGTTCATAAAATAATGTTTGCATAAACCACTGAGACATTTTTACAAATATAGCATTTCCATGCCTTGTCATGTATGTTGGCTTAACTAAAAATATGTTTTATGGGTCTAAACATGACAGAAAAATATAAAACAACGTGAAGGTTTACTCGCTGCAGGTAAGATATTTATATAAGATTTCATCAAAACATTTCTTTAAAAGTTCAGAATTATTATTTTAACGTAAAATTTTCCCACAATAAATCCAGGGTTGTGGCAGTTCATCCTTAACTAGAACTTGCTTTAAATTCTGTCTATGTAAGGTTCAACAAACTATTTTATAATATCACAATTTACAATATAGCAGCTCTCAATTAATACACATTAAATTGCCTTTACCCAAAATTTTACTGTAAAGAAGTATGTTTAGATTGCATTTATAATAGTGATCACTCTTAGGTCTTAAGACTTAAATAGAATCCACTTGTGGTAAATTCCGAGTGAAATCACAGGTGTGTGATTTGGAAAGGTACACATCTGTCTAAGTAAGGTCCGACAGTTTACAGTGCAGGTCATAGGTCAAACACCAAGCATCAAACCAAAGAAATTGTGTGTAGACCTTCGAGGCACGATTGTTTTGAAGCACAAATCTGGGGGAAGGATCCCGGAAAATTTCTGCTGCTTTGAAGTTTCCAAAAAGCTCAGTGGAATCCATCACTGGTCGATGCGGAATCAGTAGGTTGAGTCTTCCAGAGCGTCATGACCTTAGGCTGAATTCAGAAGGACAGCGACCCAAATCACATGATCCGCATCTGAAAGGCTTCAGAATCAATCTGTGAATGTCTTGAAATGGCCAAACCAGAGTCCAGACATGAGTCTGATTAGACATCTCTGGAGAGAGGTGAACACGGCTGACAGACGTCTCCATCCAACCTGATGGAGAAGAACGGAGCAAACTGCCTGAAGAGAGGAGGACTGAGCTGGAGGCTGCAGGTTCAGACCTCTGGCTGTTAAAGCTGCCAGAGGAGATCAACAAAGCATTAATCAAAATCTGTGAATACCTATGTAAACGTGATTTGCTAAAAAGGTTTCCACATTGTCGTATTGAGGTATGTCAATTTGGTATCCATAAATCCTCCTTAGGCATGGGTTTGTGTGTTTACATGGTTGTTTGTCCAGTCTGTCTCAGTGTTGCCTTGGGATGGACTGGCGACCTGTCTAAGGTGACCCCGCCTCTCACCCGATGACCTCTGGAGATAGACACCAGCTTCCCTCGCGATCCTGCAGGAATAATGGTGATTGGATGGATGAGATTTGGTTTCTATATATGACATACGGGCTTCCATAGGGTTAAAGTTCTGTCTTCTGTTCATTTTCTATTTCAAAACAGATTTCTGGTTGCCTTCTCAAATCTTTAGAGGCAACAAGTAGAGTTAACACATGAGGCTATCTGCCTTCATTCATTGGTCAGTTTTCTTATTAGTCCCATTGACATCCTGTCTGTAGATTACAGACTTCAAAGTGAAAATGATATGAACTCAGCCTGCCTCAAAGCTGTCATCAAATATTAATATACTACTGACACTTAGTTATGGTTTTTCAATGAAGAGAAAGTGAAGCTGTGGAATACACATGATGCCAGACCACGGGGCCCGTCACTCATCAGAGTCCAGAGAAGGTGTGTTGATAAAGATTGGGCAGGATGATGGTCATAAAAATGGTAGTCTTCATGTAAATCTGTAAGACATCAAGTGACACTTCACTAGCCCTGAAAATGGATGCCGCTGGTCCCAACACTAGATGCCTTTTATGGTGCGTTGATCTTGAGACCTGTGGAAATGAAATGAGAGATGGATAAACAAATCTTGGGTTAACTGCTCAGTCGCACATTCAACTATTTTCAGAAGAAAGCAGAATTTTAGAAACATTTCAGTCTGGTTTTAGATGCTGGCATAGATTTGCTTCAGTAAGAGTTCATAATGACATTGCTCAGCCAGTTGACTCTGGAGCCAGGTGATTCTGGTGATTCTTGACCTTTCAGTGACCTTTAACACAGTGGGCCACTCTCTCCTTTAGTTTTATCTTCATGATTTTGTCAGTAGCCGTTGCACTGTGTTAAAGTGGGTGATGATGTGCTTCATGTCTGACAGAACCTTTTCTGTCCCACTCAATGCCTCCTCTTCCTCTACTCCATCTTATTCTATGTGGGGTTCCCCAGGGCTCCATACTGGGCCCTCTGCTTTCCTCCTTCTACATGCTGCCATTTGTATATATTATAAACCGACACAATGTTAACTTACAAATTTACTTATCAATATGGTTAGTAGCTTTGCTAGGATACAGTAATACACTGCTTTCTCACCTTGACAGAATCTCAGTTAAACACTGGTTTAACCAGAACTTCCTGCTTTTAAATTAACATAAAACAGAATGGACCTTATTTGGGGAAAGCTGCTCCTGCTCTTGGAAATGTGACTGTAGTGTCAAAAGCTCTCTACAGTTGACAAGGCTCTACAATTTGATAAACAAATCTCTTGTATTTTTCAGTCCAGATTTTATTATTTACAACTTCGGAAGAAAGTCAAGCCTTTTGTAAACCGTAGTGACCTGGAGAAAGCTGTGACATGAAGAGCCATGGAGCTTATTAATCAGGATTAGGTGATTTTTCTGCCATATTGAAATAGATGTATTTCGAAAACTACAATGGAAACACTTTTTTCACATCACACAAGTCACATGATGAACAGCCAGATGTTACTACTGGTGGAAACAACAAAGAAGACTGAAGGCGGTAGGAGGATGATGGTTTCCCCTCCGCCCAGCGTACAGCTGGTTCCAGCAGAGTTCTCACAGCATCAAAGTGAATAAAAATGTGTCATTCCAACATATTGAATCTATAATTCTTCTGTAACATCACCAACTGCAATTTCCCCAAATCTCCGCATATATAGCCACTCCCAAGTAGGCGGGTCTTGTTGCTCCAGTGCCTGAATAAAACGCAGACGTCTCCTCTGATTGGCTGACAGATGACGAGCGCTAGCACCATGATGAATTATGACCATATCTGATGTAACTGTTTACATCTGTCACTGCCATGACTTTTAAGGCAGGTTATTGTGCGAACCTGTGATTTGAATTTTATTTTTTATTTAATGGGAACACTACAGTTGCAATCTTATGTTTCTTCAACATTAGCGGGACATGGACAAAGATTTGTGCACATTTGCAATAGAAACGCAGATAGTGAAGATGTAAAACTGACATCGAATAACGACCCATACGGAAGAACCTTTTGGCATGTAAAAACAGGTCCATTATGAAAAACAATTTAAACGCTGATATGTGATTAAAAGTATATATACCAGCATAAAAATCCAAGAGAATCAGAGAAGAAAGGAATCACTTGTCAGTCTAGGTTAAATATTTGAGATTTAAGGAAAAGATTTATCATAAATGTTTAAAAAGGCCATTTTTAAAACATATAATAAAGAGTTTCTAGGCATAGTGAGAGAGGTGGTCAAATTTCTGGTATGACTCCGCAGGCAATTTTCACCCAGACTGAGCAAATTTCTAACCTTGTCTGACTGTGGCTTTTAATGAATAGAGTTTCACTGCAGAGTCCAAAAGACCTCAGCCACAGCACACAGAAAACTCAAGAGATGTAACATTATTATCTGGGGTGACTGGCAGTTCCCTTGGAGTGGCTCAAAATGATTCGGTGTTTCTTGTAAAATTAAATAATTGACTCAAAAAGTTTTACGCTCAGCTGAGGCACAAGGGAAGAAAGATTTGTTCCTCAACATCTTCAAGACTTTTTATCATCACCAATACAAAACGCTCATGACTATAAAATCTTTATTAGTGATTAGAACAACATTCAGGCAAATTGTTGTTGTTTAGTCAATTTCTCTCAGCCTGTGATGTTTCTGTCATAACACTGTTCCATCCACAGTTCAAGCTCTCATTAAAACACTTACAAGCACTCATGTCCCACACAGATGTGAGCTTTTATAAATTTGGCTTCCTGGAGCCTCGCATGGGCTGAAGTGGAAATCAGTGACGTTTGATGTCCGTCAAAAACTCCCACCTGTACTCCGACTTCAACTCCAGAGTGTGTCAATGGCTGGAACGATGCTTACTGTGTGATTAGCTCACTGTTTTTGACTTTACATTTTATGTTAGGGCTGCAACTAATGCAACTCTTTTAATAAATCGATATCCTGTCAGTTTTTCTGAACATTAATACATCCATCCATCCATCCATCGTCTTCCGCTTATCCGGGGTCGGGTGGCGGGGGTAGCAGCTTCAGAAGGGAGGCCCAGACTTCCCTCTCCCCAGCCACTTCTTCTAGCTCCTCCGGGGGAATCCCAAGGCGTTCCCAGGCCAGCCGAGAGACATAGTCTCATTAATCGAATTAGAAAAAATTGGTACCTTCCGCAGACTATTTTAAGCACTTAAACTTATTTTATACAATATATATATAAAAAAAAATTTATAAACCGTGCTGATTAATAATGGAATAAAGTATAATTTGGTTTATCTGTCAGATCCTCTTTAAAATTACAAAATAAATAGTGTATTGCTTAAAAAGCAACAACAGCGTCCCTTTAGTGAACACTTGATCATTTGTAGCCAAGGTTGCGTCTGAAGCTAAATAAATCCTTCTAAGATCAACATGTGAAAAGCTCAGTTTGTTCTGCTGGACTGAACATCAATATACAGTGAAGGGCTTATCTGTTTTCTTGGTGTTTTTATAAACCAGGTGTTTGCTATTTGTTGCTGCCCTGTTAGACTGCCGATCAGAGGAGGAGTTTTGTGGAAATAGGCGGAGCTTTGTGAGACCAAGCTTTGAGCCACTACCTGAGTGGTTGCCACGGGAGATTAACATGCATGAAAGAATCAAAGCAACATTCCACATATGTTTGAGAAAATAACATTATAACATGATATAAGGTCAAAAGTTAATTTTCCATAAAACCTCCACCTTTAAAATAAGAAATTGTCTTCATATAACAAGACATAAACTGATTACAAGTTCTTAAAAAGCCATGAAGACGCTCCGTCTGACTCCCCATCTTCTTACTCTTTTTCAAACATCCGGCAACGTGTTGCCGTGTTATTGCTCTGACCTTTCTTGTTTAAATGAAAAGATATTTTGGTTTTGACGAGATACAAAGTTCTTTAACACGATGCTTATTGCTCCTGAGTTGATTTCCTAGCCCTGGCAGCTAAAGGTTTCCATAGAAACCACTGAACAGTTGTGTATTTTCTTAGGTTGAAGTGTGAACACACATGGACTCTGTTGACTGCTGAGGCAACTCCAGTGAGGTCTATTAAGGGGGCAAAATACAGGGGCATAAAACAGCTTTTCAGTGAGAAATATGAAATCTTCACAACACTTTCTTGATCTCACAAAAACACAATGAAGACACTGAGATCTGTTGTCTCAACATGAAAAATGCAAACAAAATATAAGAGGTTTGAGAAATCTTGCAAGACACCATATTCATTGGATATTTAGAAGTTCGAAGGAGGTTGGATTTTCTCTGCCTGTTGCAGTGAATTTACCTCAAACACGTTTAACTGGCTTCATATTAAAAGAAGCTGGTGGAGAACAAAGTCCAGTGACTGCACTGCTGATCAATTTGAATGTGAACGCTCTTTGTCTTCTTGCCATCCAGAAAAACTTTGGGGATTAAATTGTCGTTTACACCCATGCAAAAAGAAATAGCAAACTGTAAATGATGTTTCAAAGGGCTGCAGGTAGAAAAACCTGTTTCTGATACCTGAGAAGAAAAGTAACCAAAAATAGTTTGGAGAAAAAAAAGAAATGAAAACTTATTGAACAAGATAATTCAACCACCTTCTTTATGGCTTTCTACATACTTTCTGTATTGAACAGCAAATTCGTCTTTCCTTTTTAATTTCTAATTTAGCTCTTTCATGGAAACACTGTCTTTGGTATTTCAAAGGAGACAAACCGCCTCTTTTGAAAGTCGTACAATTTGCGGGTGATTCAAATTGTACGACTTCTTTTTTTTTGTAACACTAAGTTCGCCTTCAGCACAAAAGAAAGCAATTTGACGTATTTTGTTTGTCCTAGAAAGACATAAAAACAGTTCCCTCCTGATGTAAGATTTTAATTGCTTTACTTCTCCTCTACAGGCAAAATAATGGAAGTATGTTAAAGTTCTACGCAACAAAGGAAAGCGTTTAAGTCGGATGCCGAGACTCGTCTTTCAGTTGTGAATCTCCACACAGAGTTAAGGATCTTCTAATTTCTTAGCATTTTGTGAAACTGGTGTTAAAGAAGCATTTCTGAGTTTTAATTGGAGAGAAATGTTACAAACAGATGAACACTTGACTGTCAACAAAGTTCAAATTCAACCTTGAAGCAAGGCTATGTCAGAATTCTTATGAAAGGCAATCAAGTGCTTTACAGAAAAAAAGAAGTGTGTTATAAGAAGAAAAGAATACCTTGAAAACAATTAAACATTTATATCAGCCGACACAAAGTTTTTATAATTTGTGCTACAGCTTTCAGGCGTGATCCTGGTCCAACACGTCTTAATGAAATGGCTGAATTACCTGTTCAGGATCCGGTCAAGTTCTTTAGAGTTCTACTAATGACCTGATTAGTTGACTCTGGTGTGTTGAAGCAGAGATGCGTCTAAAAGCCGCAGGACACAGCGGTCCTACAGGCCTGGACGGATCCAACACCGTTTACATTCCAGTGAACAACTCATTAGTTCAAACGTCTTTATGGTTCAGCGCCACGCTTCCCGTCTTCAGTCCTTTTCATCGATACGAAACAACAAGTCAGCTTGTTTGCTACTGAGACGAGGAGGAGGACATTTCTGTTGTTGTTACACTTTGTGCAGGTTTGAAAAAGGACTATGTTGTGTCTACCACTAGGTGGTGTACGAGAACAGAATGAATAGTACAGTTAAGAGAAGAAGAAGAGATAAGATGGAGGACAGGAATACCTGATGTTGCTGTACTGCTGAGCGAGTTACGAATAAACGCTGTTAAGAGTTCTTTGTCTACTTGAGCTTCTACCCCTGGCTTCCAAACATAACGGACTACAAACACTTGGCGTTTTGGATGCTGTTAAGTCAAACAGTTTTTGGTCTTTGCTCAGCCACGAACCCCGGAGATTAACTGCCGCCATGATGGATGACCTTTTCAACCCTAGGCTTGCTCCCAGAGGAAGTAACAGGAGAAGGGTTGAAGAGGCAGCCATTCTTTTGTGGAGAGATTATCTGCAGGGTGCAGAAGCTGTTTAGAAAATATTCTCGGCTTTATCTATTATAGGCAACTGATAAAGTGCGACAGGAACTCTAAATAGCCATAAGTTATCCAAATATAAAGCTTGTAGCTCTAAATAGGTAGAGAGGAATTGCAATTGGAAGATTTTGGGTTTGAGAGAGAAAAAATATATTTCTTAATGACTAAAAGTACTTTTATTCATACAATGGATCCTCATCTTTCCCAGGGTATGCTGATAAATGCGAAGTTGCACAATTATGAAGAAATAAATCAAATTTGTTGCAAATGACATCAGACAGAGTCTACGGTCTCACTGCACTGTTAGAAATAGTACGCTGATTGCTATGTGGGTGGATTAACTGAAAAATGTATATTTTTATATGTCCGTCTGAAACAACCAATTGATATGTCATCCTGGAACAAATACAACCTGCAGATAATGATTTCCAATGTTTTTTCCCCCCCTTTCCCCCTCTTTCAGGCAAAAATTTCAATCCTCATCTATAAAAATTGATTCCTGTCACATGGAAAGAAACATCTGGTGGTGAACTGAAGGTCACAAATTCCAGACAGATTCTTGCATGTCTCTCTTTCTCTCTTTTTTTCCCTCTCTCCCCTGCAGGCAGTATTGATTTGTTCCAGGCCTATTAATCCTGACAAGATTGTTGCGTACTGAAAATGCATCTCGAAATGCGACCTCGCTGAAGGAAGAGAAAAGGCTGAGCTGCACAAAACACGGCGCAGTAAACTTACAGAGGTGGGTTGTTACGGTTGGATAAGCTCCAGGTTCATGAATGCTAATCCTATTTCTTTACACAAAATTTTATTCAAAAGTAAGTTAAATTAAAATTATGTATGAAGTGGCAACGCTTATTTCCTTTTAAACATGTTCTCCTTTCAGAAATAAATAACATTTTACAGCCTATAACTTGCATGTTAACCTAATCGATGATCCTGCATGTTTTAGTTCTTTCCCTGGTTCAGCACACCTGAATTTAATGATGATTCATTAGCACAACATTATAACGTACTGAAGAGGCAGTTGGACCACTTCACTCTGACTCTTCTGAAAAATGGCAGGACCTCTGGTTTATTTTACTGGGTTGGATGTCAGATGCAGCATTGCTTTGCACCGAGTCAGGAACGTCGGTGGTTGGAAAAATGACACAATTGTGCCAAGAATCAGAAAAAAGGACGCAATCATTACTGAGACAGCTGGATGACAAGGTCCAACCGGATCACATTTAACAGAACTGTAAGAAGCTTTAATCTTAAAAGAATAACAATGTAGTGGGAAGGAGGTAGGCTATGCTAGCTTGACTTTGACAACCTTAACATGTGGATGTGCTGCATCAATAGAGCAGATGTTGAAACTAGCTAATTAACACCGGTAGTGTTCATCTGACCACTTATCAATAAGCTCAAAATGAGCTTGAAAACCTCAAACTGTAACTGGCTGAATTTTTTGTTTGTGGGTTTTATGTTCTGTTCTTTGTGTGGAAAATGTTTTGCGTGTTTGGTGTATAATCTCTGCTCTGTCTGGTGGTGGAGCTGTTGTCGGTCGGTTGGCACGACAACGGGTGTGTGCAGCATGACAGAGTGAGAAAAAAGCAGAGTATGAGTGGTTTTGAGTTGTTCACCTGTTTTTCACCTTTATTTTCCCTCTTACCTCTGCAGCCGCTGTAGTTTCTGAAAGTCCAATAAATGACAAAAACTGGATTAATTACCTTATTCCTTTATAGAATTTCATAATATTCACAGCAGCCATTAGATAGGAAAAAATGTTTCATAAAGTATACAACATAACAAAACATGGCAGTGGTGCCTGAGGATCAGGGCTGAGAAACTTTCTTGTGTCGCGTCGCTAGGGAGCATCTACGTATTTGAGTTTGAAATGTTCAAAACTATGAATTTCGCCAGTTGCTTTGCTGGAAGAGGAAGTTATACAGGATAACGGCGACACAGGAAGTCGTCATGTCAGGATGGAAGATGGTGGTAGAGGAAACGAAGAAGACTTTAATGGAGAAGGAGTAAAAAATCAAAGTGGGAAAAAACATAGATCAGCGGAAGATAACTTTAAACCTAGAACAAATAGCAAGTTGAAAATTCACCCTGGAAACAAAATGAAAAATATAAAGTAGTGTTCAAACTAATCCAGGAGGAAGACTCTTCTGATGAGTGGAATCCATTGAACCTAACTCAGACAATAAACAAATTGAAGGTTTGCTTGGTGGAGCAGTCAGACCAGAACTGACGACAAGAGAGATTCCCCTTAAGACTGCGCCCTGTAATCACCTCTCTTCATTTTCCAGCATTAGAAAAAAAAAAAAAAACTGAGCCAGCCAACAAATAATGAACAGCTGAGTGATTATCTTCAAGTTAAACAGATGGGATGTTCTGAAAGGCTTTACAATTTGGAAATTCTAAAAAGGTAACAACCCATTTCCTCTGCTCCACCTGCGCTGCGAGGAGGACTGATTGGTATACAGTCTCTAAATTTCTCAGAGGTGAAAAAACGAAATGAAGGAAAAGCACAGAACATCTGTTGCTACCGCAGCCACTCTGCGTACATGACCTTCTTCTGTGCCACATCTCATTTTTGGATTAATCTCACCTGGGACTGTGTGGCTCACAAACACAATTTCCTAAATAAATGATCAGTTAAAGAGGCTTGGAGATTGAAGATGTTCACACTTTCTTTTTTCTCTAACTCCAATGTCAGTTTCACCTGATTTCCCTGTTACTGTCGGTGTTAACATATTAAAAAGTCGCCTGTTCAGAGCTGGTTCTGAACCATAATGAATGAAACATTGACCAGCATTTTGACGTGTATAAATTTTTTGGAAATGTATACACGTCATTTACACGTACAACAACATTAATGTTGTTGTACTATCAACAACATTAATGTTTGTTCCACTGCTGACTGCATGCTGTTTTCTGTAAAGTTTGTAATTTTGTGTTTTTGCTATGTAAAGCACCATGAACCGCCTGACTGCTGATACGAGCTGTTCAAATAAACTGGATTGATTGACTGATTAATATGCAAAATTTGCAGAAAATTTAAAAAAATAATAATTAAAAGGTGCCCATTACAATCCATGCTGAAGATTTTAATATGTTACATTGGGTGTACTGAAACACCTAACATAAGGTGGATTCATTTCAGTTGGCTTCACGCAGTAAACAGTCTATTATTAGCCTTAGCATTAGGAAATTATTTACTTTTTATCCTTTTTAAGACTTCTGTCAAACTGAACCAAACGTGCACTTAATGCTTTAGCTTCCTTCAGCTACTTTTTAAAAAATGTTCGACCTTTAAAGCATAAAAACTGAGCTCCTCAGTAATATGGGCCACATGTCTTAGTGTATTATCTCCATGTAGTTCTTCTTGGATACGGCCTAATTTTCTGACAGAGATCATTTAAGTTTCACATTATTCTTCATCTGCCTCTTATCTTAATAGGTCTTGGCTTTTCCTGATTGCAGTACCCAGAAGTCTGTTCCGTCTAATGTAAGTTCCCCTGAGCTTGGTGTGTGGGAGAGTATTTTAGGCACTCACAGACAAGCAAATCGTACTTGAGCTGACAAAGAGATTTTTACACCTGATGATGATGAAAGCAGGCAAATTATAAAGGATTTATTGACGTAAATGTAGAATGACAAGGCAGCAGTGGAGAGGATGAAACTCTCAGTTCCTTTGTCTACCCATCCCCTACATAAAATCTGTATTATGGGACCTTTTTCTTAAATGAAGAAGTCTCAGGAAAGGTTTCGGCGTTATAGATCACATAATGTAATAAAGACAGCAGTTCAAATCCAAATGTTCATCTGAGGGATATTTAGGATATCCTCCTCTTCAGTGACATTGCTGTAAATACACCATAATAGACTTCTGGAGTCAGACTCCCCCGGTGATCTGAAAGGATTAAACTGATATGTAAAAATGGAAGGAAGGAAGTAAAGCTCCAACACCAAAACAACATCGCCTCCCCGCATGGCAGCTTAACTAACTACAAAAGCACCAATGTTGCAAATTGTATCATTTAATCCGATCAGAAAAAGGACCAGAACTCCATACCTTGCTCGTCTTCTTTCCGATATTCTTTAAAAACGGTGCATGAAACTTCAGGCTTTAGTATTATTTGATTATTTTGCGAGCAGAACTAATGTGTAGCCTTCCAGGGTTGCAACCCCCTGCTGTTAGGCTCTAGTAGAAACTTCCAGAGTGGAAGGAGTTTGTTTCTTTGAAAGTTTTGTAATCAAAAGGGTTTTCTAGAGTGAAAAGTATGCTAACACACTTTTTTTTTCTCCAGCATATATTTATTCATTTTTGTTTTTAACAACAAAACACAACACAAAGCAAAAACTCAGCATCAAGGTCTAAAGGAGAAACCAAATAAAGTTAAGGTGCTCACATATTTTCATTCCTTTATAGACACACTTCATGTTATTGTTTGGAAATTTTGCATATGAGCACAAGACTGGAGGGTAAATAAAATAAGACCCGGAGATTTAGGTTTTATTAATTTAATGCAGTGTGCCATGGCAAAAAGGAGAAAATAATGCAGAAAACTACTAATATTCTCCTTTTTTCTCAAGCTCTGTGCTACGCTATACACAGGCCCATTGCCATGGCAACTGACAACAACGTCACTAATGGGTCAGGATTCAACACCAAAAAACATGCAAACATTCCCCACACAAAGAACAGAACATTCAGTCTATTACAGTTTTATGTTTTCAGGCTTGATGTTTATTTTGCGATTATTAACGTCATTATTAACAAGTGATCGCTGTACATTAGCTACCACTGTGGTAACTAGCCTAACACAGCGGTGGTTGATTATCTAATTTAAACACCTGCTCTACTGATGTGTGTGTGTGTGTGGGTCGCCTATTTTTTTGTTTTTAACTGAACCGAAACACACAGACTTCCACAGCACATCTACATGTTAAGGTTGTCAAAGTCAAGCTAGCATAACTGAACTACTTCCCTCTCGCTAAGGATCTTACACATCTACAGTCCAAGTCTAAGAGTAAATAAATGCTTGAGACAAGATGATGGACACGTGTCCTTCAGTATAGTCTCAGAAAGGTTTCCATATGCATCCACAGATACAGTCTTAGAGTGAACTAGGCGTGTTAAAAAGTCAAGTGGAATATATTCTAAGATGGACTTCCTCCACCCAAAGACACTAGGCGATTTATTGGAAATCCATTACAGTAAAATAATCTTTCGAGTACAAGAGGTTAGAATATGATACAACTTACCGATAGCACACATTCAATCTTATTTGATAATGATAGAGTGTTTGACCCGGTATGTCACACTGAAAAGACAAGGCGAACATTTCCATGCTGTCATAAGTAGATATCGCTGTCTCTCAGAGAAAGGACGATGAAAACGAGAGAGAGACATTTCCAACTGTCTCTCTGACAACATCCTTCAGCTGCGGCTGATTTCTGTGTTTACAAAATGTTCCGATCAAGGTGGAATAAGGCACACGAATTAGACAGCCTTGCTGAAAACGAACAAAAGAAGCTTTTATATTCACTCTCCCAAAGAGGCATAAAGTTCATCTCTTTACAAATGTTGGTGAGAGTTGCTGATCAGCTGACCAAATGAACAACCTGCGTATCAGATGTTCAATGACTCAAATGAAGATTTGGAGGTGTTTTTGAAAAAAAAAAAAAAAAAAAAAAGTTGCATAAATATTAAAACTATAGACCCGATGGCTCTGTTTTTTTTTTGGGGGGGGGGGTTGCTTTACAGCCCCAGTCACACTGTAATGAAACAAGGGCCAGTTCATGGTGTACCTGCCTGGACTGGCACATGTCCACAGGTGGGGTAATACATACTGAGAGATTTTGGAAATACTGAAAATGTGTGTTTGAAATTTCTTTTTTTCTTTACAAGGTAATTGCCCTCACCCTGAGAGGAGTGTAATTACATAGGTGGACTGACATTATTCAAATGAAACACAGTTTGGCAAAATAGTTCTGTTTATGTGTTTTTGTGACCGTGATTTATTTCTGGTAAAAAGAGTAAAATGGAAAAACATCCATTCCAGTGGAGTTGAAATTTTTATTGGTTGTTAGGGGAGAACATGTTTTCCCCAAACCTTTTTAGTGTAATTGAATATTCAAAAAAATTTCAAATCTATATAATTATACAAATATATAGCTCATAACATGTGAAGTACAAAGAAACGTATTTTAATTCTGATATTAGATACAAAGACACACAGCAGGCCTGTGGAAGAAGGTCCAAGGTTATTTTCTGTAACAAAACTAGAAGTATAAAATCATTTTAATGAAGTGAGATAAATATATTCATTTTCTTCTTTTTTCAGTAGTTAGAACTTACATTTCGGCTTTAGAAATTATATCAGTGTTTTGTTTTGTTCTATCGACCAGAAAATGAATTCTGAAAATAATGCATAATTAGTAAGACTATTAGTAGCGGCGCAAATTGCTCATTAAAAATCTAATGTTTATTGTCAAATCATTCCGTTTTTGTAAACACAAATTTGTAGAAGAATTACATCTTGTTCCATAAGAACGTGGGCAACCGTTTGAAGGTCTCTGACTGACAGAAAACACACACACACACGCACGCCCACAGATTGAAGAGAGACTAATTACTCTCGCCAAAGAAGACTCGGCTCTTCTGCTTCTCAACACAAAGGTGAAATTGTCAGGAAGAAAGCGGTAACATCTGCGGCAGGATTAGCTAAAATGGTAAGCGGCAGGCTGAGACAGTTTAAAAGCAGCACGTATAGACGGCATCTTATGGATTTGTTAAGTGCTGGTGGCAGGGCGAGAAGTGTTTTCATCCCATCTACTACCTTCACACAGAGGAGAGAGGCTGAGCACACTCAGCACATAAATATTAATTTAATCAAGAGACATGTAAAGTCTCATGTGAATTTCTAGTCCATCAGCAGACATGTGTAAGGTGCCTCCTCTATTTAGTGTTACTACGGCTAGAAAAGAAGTTTGTATTACCAGCAGTTATCCTGTTCGGCAAAATGTTTAACAATAGTTTTGGTTCATCTTTTCATATTTTCAGTAGAATAGTAGATAGGAAGGGGAAAAAAGCTCTGGAAAATGAGCTTATTGCAGCCACACAAAAAAGCAAAGGATTTAGATAGTAAGTAATTGAAGAAATACTTCTAACATTGAAACATTCACCAACATTACTTTGAACAAGCTCGAAAAATTCATGTATTTCTTTAAAACCTTTTATTAGAGCATTTGGAAAGAAGCAATATGTAGAGATACCGCACTGTTTCACATTCAAATCGATTCACCTGGGAGAAAAAATTCTGAATTGTAAAAGATAAAACTGAGGAGTCCAACTTGTGAAATAGTTATTTTTTACAAAACAAATGTTTTTATACCCGTTTTTTTTTTTTGCTTGCAGAAAACAGTCTGTGGCTCTATATTCCCGAATTACTTACTAAGTGTTAGGACTGTTTTGTACTGGGCCAAAGATGTGCTGACGGAGAAATTATCCAGCCGGAACAGAGGAACTCGACATAAGACATTTGGAATGTCATAAAATGTCATATTTTTGTGTTTCATCTATCAAATGTCCAAGGACCAAAGTGTCAGAAGGTTCATTATTGACCCGATCAGCTTTCTCTCAGACTGACAGCCATTTGAAACTCATCTTACTGCAGCGCTGCGTAACACAATTCATCAGTAATGAATTCTGTGAATTCCTTCCTCAGAAGAGATCCTGGAGGGTAGCTGTCAAAGTTGCAAATTTTTTTAAGCTTTATTTTTGCCACAGTATCTTACAAAGTTTAAACTGCTGCACATAAATTACCGAGAAGAAAAGAGTTTAACGTAGTTAATATTTATAGTTCAAACAACACTCCTACTCTTTTTAAAGTGGCACCTTGATATAAATCAATTCATGTCCCGAGGAAAGGTCAAAGTGCAAAAGTAGAATGCCATATTTGTCATTCAAGTTAACATGAACTGTTTATACAGTAGAAGAAAATCAACATCTCAAAATAGTTTTTGAAAAAAATAAATAAATCGTATGATTTCATCTTGCGGTTCGGCTTTCGAGAGACTTTGTGGAACAGGAAGTTAAATCAGAAGCAGGCTGAGGGGAGCGGTTAAATTTGAGCTGAGTTCAATGATTGGTCAAATGTCCAATTTGCGAATGATGAGTGAATTTACATTGAGTTAAGGTCACAACTTCCTGTTGAGACTGACACCGGACCAAGTTAAAGCAAAAGTAACCTGGCTTTATGTGTAACTCAATTGGACCCTAAAAACATCATGAAGGATGTCAGATAGTTATGAATTAGTGTTTAAGTGAAAACATGAGTGAAACAACGATGAGTGAAGAAAACCAAAAGTTGAACAACAAGCTGTGTAGAGGGATGAGAGATTCCTCTGAACCCATGACAGACCAGGCTGTTCCAGGGACAGCAGAGCCTCAGTGCCCTGGTGACCATGGTGACCATGGTGACCCTGGTGACCAGCCACGCCACTGGGCAAATGCAATAGAGAACACAAGCAAAAAACTCAAAAGCAGCACCCAAGAGAAGCGGATTCATCACAACACAACCTTGTTATTTCCTTCCTGTTATTTCTAGAAGAAGAAAAAAACTGTCAACGGTCAGTTTGTTTTTCGTTAACATATAAAAACAAAAGTTGAAACTGCAGTAAGTGCAAAATTAAGCTGTTCCATCAGCTTTTACCAACTGAATAACAGAAACAAGGCAGTTCAAAGTGCTTTACATCATAACAACACAAAAATGCGAAGTCATTGAACGCAGTCAGTTATTGAAGCATCACATTTTGTCGAGTAAAATCTTAACAGCTCAGCCAGTCATATGGATCACTTGTACTAAATTTTGAATCAAATTATTACCATTATTAATTATAACTTTACAGCAGTAGAGTTAGTATTTTTTTTACTTCAGTCACCAAATCATACTGCTGCAGTTCAAAGCAAACGTATGTCTGAAAAGAACAACCTTGTGTATCAATTAGATTGCCTACAGCAAAAAGGTTGGAAAAAATTTGAAACAATAAAGTTGATTCCTAGAATAACTAAAATAACCTTGTTATTTGCAGCAACCTTGTTCTAGATAAAATAAAGGAAAATCAAAATACATGCAGCATTTTTTCAGAATATATTTTTCTTTTCTTTTTTTTCAAAACTAACAAACACCGCCCTGCTCCAGCAGCCTTTATTTACTCAAAGAAATAGAATAAATGATATTTGTAAAAGCCTAAATTAATGTGTGCCCATAAACTCAACAAATGGATAAAAAGTCAACATTGAACAGGTAATATTGACGTCACAGAAACACATGTGAGTGTATAAGTTGATAAAACCCTCCACGGTTCACTGCAGTCCTTTGGCTAAAATAGCAGCGACCGAAACCACCAAGTGCTCGTAGCTCTTTTCACCAGTCGCCATGGAAACACTGATGTGATACCAAAACAAGTCACAGCACTGAAAAACTACACAATAGCTCCACTTCAAAATATTAAACAAAGAATAACCAGGAAGGTTGAAGTGGATGAAGTCTATAGTTAAGGAGACGTGTTCCTGACTCTGCCTCCTTCACTTCACTTCACTTTTGCATTATTTTCTGTTTCAGTTTTTAACTTGATGTTCTCTCCGTTTTTCAGTCCTTGTGGAAGCTACGTCCGGCCTGCAGCTCTGTTTAGTGGTGGCACTTCAGGAGGGGCCGTTAGCTGACATAACGCTGCCAACAACTTCTATAAAAACTCTCCTTTTATAGATGATGCAGCTGGTCCTCTCTCCTACATAGAGCTGCTGACTGAACTTCTTCTGAAACTGACTTTTATCTTGTAGATTTTAAAACTGGCTCAGTGAATGTGATCTACTGGGTTTCCTTATATTGAAAACTTTAATTTGAATGTTAAACTGAACTTGATCCATTGTTTGATAACAAGAATCAATTGGAATGTGTGTATGATTGAATTTAGTGGGGGGTTTTACCAGTTTACGATGCAAAGCAGCTCAGTAAACACAAAACATTATTTTGAGAAATGTTTCTTCAATTTGCTAAACTAGAAATCAATAACCGTTTTGGACAATTGATTCTTGGTTTATAGATCGGTCACAGCAGTGATAAAAATAATTCAGTGTTTTTGAAAACCAACATGGTGACTTAAACTGACAAAAAACAGGAGATGGCTAAGATTAGCATTGAGCTACCTTTCACCTTTCCACCTTAGTTTACCTGGCAATGAACATTTGAGAAAATGGAACATTTTTAGAACTATTTCATATCAAGTGGCAAGAAAGGGAAGAAAAAATACCCATAAAGTGGACAAGTTCACATTAAAGAGATCTGCAATATAACAATCACCTTGGAAACTCACTCTTTATTTAATTACATGCAGTGAAACTCCTCCCCTTTCTGCTGAACCTGAAGGTATCTTAATGCAGTGCATTGTGGGATTTATGGTTCTATTACCAACCTTCTGTAGTTCAATCTTTCATGGCTGGACAACCAACACTATTCATTTTACTTTACATTTTATCTTGTGAAGCCCTTCAGTCAACTTAGGTTTTTTTTTTTTTTATATGTGCTGCCTATATAAATAAAATTGACCTTGACATGGAAACAAGGTGAATCAAATTAATAAAATTGTTGTTTTGGAGGAAAATATCATAAAGAAACTTTGATTCCATTAAAATGTGTTATAATAAAAGTGCTAATCTATGGCATTTTAAAGATGTTGTAGAATTGAAGTAGCAAATACAGTCAAAAGTAGCACAACAGCCTCCAGTGTTCTGCAGTTCTGTGGTGTTTATTATCCTGTAAACACCAAGATGATAAAAACTGTGGATGCCTTTTCCAGGTGTGTGCTAAAAGCCAAATACCCTGCAGTTCCAACCTAATCCAGGGCCGTGTACAAATAATTAAGAATTTGTACTTAAGTCCAGCTGAGTACTGCTGTGCACCAGAAAAACAACAGCATCAGCAGATAACCTTTAGCAGCAGCCACCTACCGTCACTGAAGCATGGGCCCATGTATCCTTCTAATTGGTGTTTGTTCCATTATTGCCTCTTAGCACTTTGGGAAACGGGGATTGCAGAAAATTAATTACCTTTGCTTTGCTTTGCTCTGACCAACAGACCAGTTTCACATTTAATTCTTCCTTTGAACAAACCAATATGTAGGACTGGCCCGTGCACACCGCTGATAAACCTTCACCGCTTTGAGATGACGAGGCGTCCATCTTTCAGTCCATCTTTGTATTTTGTGTTGAACTCAGAGCGGTGTTGTAACCCCCCGAAATATTCTCTGCTCAAACTTCCCAGGGTGGATTCAGTTAGTACAAAGCCTGCTAGTGTCTGCTTTAACATGGTGTAACAAGCAGCCTATTGCAAATCCAACATACCTGCCTTATGAGGGAATTTTCTAGGTTTTCTGTGAAGTTGCAGGCTTTAATGTGGCGGGTGAATTATGGCACGTAAAGAAAAAAGATAAAAAATCCGCAGATGGATTTTAAAGCTGTGTGAGAGACATCACTCCTGTGCAGAATTGCTGCGGTACCGTCAGACTATATCAACCCGCAACAGTTTAAGTGGTGGTTAACGCTAACTATCACCACTCAGTTGGAGTCCATTAGGTACTCCAGGAACGTATAGCATTTATCTATAATTCTCCGAACATTTTACTTTCGAAATTAGAACTTTTATGCAACGTTTTCTCAACAAGTGGTTGCTGGAATGAGTTAAAAAGATAGAAAAACTGAAAAAAAAAGATCTATTCCCAGGTTTATTGCTTGTTGATAGCATATTAAACAGTTGATATTTAGTGTTAGATGTTACATAAGTCGTCCTGCACCAGAATGCCTTGAGTTTTCAATGTGCCCTGCACACATTCAAGACACCTTGTTCATTGCTTAATTCTGAGAAAATGTGATTATCAAACTTGTCAGTTTCAATAATAACAGTAAAGGTACCAACATTTTTGTCAATGTGTGTTCATATATCTATTTTTCCCGGTGTTCTGATCTGGTCTATTCAAGTCCTGAGTCTTTGATAATTTTTCTGTTATTTTCCCTCTACCTTTAATAAAACAAGTTGTAGAAGGAGCTTTTTGGAGCCTCCTCTCTGTGTAACTGGAGATGGACGAGGGATCTGCCCCGAACATGAAAGGTAAGATGATCTAATTCACTCCCTTTTTCTTCGGTGCCATTGAGTGCTGGCGCTGACATTTGCCGGGTCGTGTTCTGCAAATGCTGGAAAGGTTATCTCATTTTCAGCAAAACGTCTCGGGTTCAAAGATTATTATATAGATTATATATAGAAATGATTCCGTTTCCATTAACGCCGAAATTAGCATATCCAAAAGGCAGGAGGAGGAAGGAGGGGCTCAGCGATGTTTTACATCTGGGTTATCCTTTGCAGGTCGGGGAAAATCATTTTTCGGTCTTCGACAGAAACCTTTGTTTCGTTTGCGGTGGAGACGTCACCGTGTTGTAAATCTAACATGATACCAAAGATAATGCTACGTTGTTATGTGATTAACTAGACTTACTGTAAGAGTGCAGCGGCAAGGTGACACCAGAAAGCCGACGCTGGGCAGATGTGCTTATGTACGGAATCCTAGCATGGACAGATATACCAGAATGATCATGATCTCCTCGTTCTGCTGGCTGCTGGAAAGTCAACCAACACAGAAATCTGCCCGTCTTCTTATCTTGCTTTCCGCTGGAGTTGTCAGCTTGCCAATCAATTATTCAGCACAGCAAAGCATATTTACAGTTCACTAGAGTTGCAGTGTGTAACTTTTAAAAACAATATTCTTTATGTATATTTGTTAAAACTGTAACTATGTCATGACAGTGGAACATGAGACATATAATCTGAAAAAAATATATAAAAATCGAGCTCCTCCCTGCACTGACTACAGTCAAAAACAACTTAGCGCTGTCAATCATTCTCCTGTACTCGCTGCTCCATATGTTAATGGTGAGGAAACAAGTTACCGTTCCAGGAAAGCCATTTATCCACTGTCAGCGGTGGCTGTATTAACTAGCCTGAGCATTCATGGCAGGCTAGCATGTGTGTTGGACTAGCACAGCAGAGAGCAAAGGGGAGGGTGTGAGAAGCGCATGCACAGGAGTGATTAACAGCGCTAAGATGTCTCCCTTCTGCCACAGTTTTTAAATTAAATCTGCCGTACTGGAAAAAAGATCAATCTAAAAGAAGTAGGATAGTGGTTCTTGAGCTATGCTTTGAGTGGTTAATGTGACTAGAAAAGTTTCAGTTCATTTCAAGACTTCAACTTATTAAGATGTACATGCATTGGTTTTACAGACTCTATTGTCTTCATGTTGGATAACATTAAGTAAAATTGCTTCCCACAAGAAAACATTTGGCATTGGAATATTTACCTGTGATGTTAACAACTTATCTAAATAAAGTGTAGAGATTCAACAAAAAGCCCTTTTAATGCAGTTTGACATTTCAAAAATAAATTCACTTAATGGGAACGCAGCAATTTCGGAAAAAAAAGAAGAAAGAAAAACACAAGCTTTCATTAAGTCTCTGTGTTAGGACGAAGAGTTTTTTTTTGGTTGTATCAACTAGTTTATTTCACAAAACTGCATCACGAGTCACATGATCAACAACCAGATATTACTACTGGTAGAAACGAAGAAGAAGACAACAGGAAGTGGAGGATCATAGCACAGGAAGTGGAGGATCATGGCACAGGAAGTGGAGGATCATGGCACAGGATGTTTTTCAATGTTTTTGTCATGTGAACAAACTTATTCATGTATGATATGAATTGTATGTCTTATTTAATGGAAACATCCCAATTGCAAAGTTGTATTCTGCCATATTAGAATATCTACAAAGTTTTGCATACATTTGTAATGGAAATGCAGCTGGTGTGTCTCATGACATGCAGGCTCCATAAGGAGTTCATATTTGGTTCAATCTAACAAAAGTCAGTGCTGTCAGGCTTAATTGATTTAAATCATGAAAAGTTAAAAATGAACTAATGGGATTAGGGACGTGCCACTATCGGAGTACAGCATCTGCAGACATAATCATTTATTCAAAAGCAAAATTGATTTGGTTACAAACTGCTTTGAGTCTGGGGGTGAGCAGTGGTTGAGGGTGGAGGAGAGACAGGTCATAATGGATTAAAAACAGTCATTTACAGTCAGCCAGGTTACTGGAGCACAGGATGGATGTCATTTATCAATGGAATGATTAAGCAGCCTCTTCTGACTGGAACCAGCCGAGCTGAGGCACAGCGGGTTGCAGACAGTGGATGTCCTGGGCATGAGGTCGTCCATCAGCTGCAAAGGACAGCCTGCCAGCGTCTTAGTGCCAGATAGTACATGACATCACTATAGAACCCAGACGGAGCAGCATTCAGCTTCTACGCACCACTACTCTGGAAGAAACATCCAGAAAAGTGCGAAACAGCCAAAACACTGAGGTCACACCTGGTTACGGTTGCCTTTGATTAGTAACTGAAACATCGATCAACATTTTGATGTGTGTTTGCTTGATTACTTAAATTGTATGATGTTTTTACAGTGTAAAGCACTTTGAACTTTATCTTTAACTCTGAACTTCAATTTCATCTACAATAACTCTTTGAAGAATTTGAATTAATAAGTTACAACATTTAATTTCCCTTTGCAAACAAGCAAGTGTTTTTGAATTTGAGTTGAATTTGCTGAAATGTTCTGTACGAATGAACCTGACTGGACGGGCCGGCACTCACTTGGTCACTTCCAGCCTGAAGAAGACAGAGGAGTTTGTTGTGAGTCGACTAGTTCATGTAATACGGTTCAATCGATTGCAATTTATAGCATCACATTTATAGCAAAAGTATGTCATAACATTGGAGTTATTTACGAAAGTATTCATGATCACAGTTTGCTACGTCTTCTATGGAGAGCCAGGCGATTTATTCTCTACATTTGTTTGCTTTTAGTTGGCTGCTCAAACGAGTGCTTATGGGGAAAATATGAGATTTTCTATATTAAGTAAATGCATCATGGCGTGCTGCCCCGCCCCCCAACCACATGCTGAAACAGTCACTGTTTATTAATGGTGCTACATGATTAAACAGCCTGTCCTGTCCAGCAAACTGAAATAGTGTTTGTAAATATTACAGCACTAATATTTTAAAGCTGCAGCCAAAAAATAATAATTAAAAAAAAAAGCTGTAATCTAATTGCTGTAATTGAAGATATCCTTCAACTTCCTGTCCAAACCTCATGGCAGAAAATATTCTGCATTAATTTTTTTTTATCTTTAGGTTTACTTGATAGAGACAGACACACATTAAAACTGAATCAAACAGGAGTCCCATGCCAGTATCATGGTGCTAATAGCATAAGCTAATTAGTTCCTAGATGAGCTTTTCTATTCCAAACAGTGTCTAAAAATTATCAGCAAGTGAAATAGTAATAACATTTTGAAGATAAAAAGACATGATACTGACAACATATGCAAATCATACATATAAAACAAAGAAATTAAAAACATGTCAATAAAAATGAATATTAGGTATGAATATGATGCTCTGGATTGTTTGTTTTTGAACATATTCAATCTGGCAATAGACTTTAAATCACATTTATGTTCTTTTATTTTTTTCTTTCAGCCTACCATGGAGCAACACTTCTTCTCTTCTAAAGCTGTTACCATAACAGCAGCAGCTGTCATTTCTTGCATGTATAAAGTTTTTATCTACTTTGTTGATTTTACAGTGTAAAACAGGCACATGTTAGAGGTCACTACAACGCCCTCGATTAAATACATAGAAACGTGAGGCATGCAGCTAAATTGTCGTACGTGTTTGTAAAATGTTCTATGTCTGCCAAGATGAAGCTCAAGAGTTTTCATGAACTGATGGTCGTCATTTTCGCAGCAGGTATCCATCCCTGTGTCTCTACTCCTCTCTTACATTCTGTCCTCAGCTCCCAGCAGGTTTGAAGCATTTATGTGGTGTCAAACAGTAACACACTACTTCTCCAGCCGTTCCTGAACCTTATTTTTATGTCAGGAAACACTTTTCATTCTAAAACCATTGAAGGAACTACAGAGCTTCGTGATATGACAGAAAAAGCCCTAAAGAGGATTTTAGTCCTTACATTTATTATTATGTGTTTTTCAGGCACATTGTGTCATTTTATAGAACAATCAAGCAACTGTTACCTTCAGTTGTTAAAAAAAATGCTATATATTTCAAATTTGACTTTGTAATTTACCATCTTTAATTTGGGCGTCTGTTTTGTTTGTTTATTTAACTCGTTTCTGAAACTCTGCCTTCAGGAAGTCATCACAACATGGCTCCTCTATTAACCCTTTAACAACATTTTTACCAAGCGTGTTTACCAAGAAGTAGCTCCTATGATGAGCTCAGCATATGTGCAGTTCCAGCAGATGTTTGCTAATTGCTGCTGGCTAGTCTGAAGGAGCTGAGTGGAGGAGTTGATGGGGAGGGCTGCTCTGTCAGGAGGAAGCTCAGAAGCTTGGAAGCTGCAGCTCTTAGGAGGATCTGAGTCTTGGAGGCGGGGCTACGTCCACCCAGGAGTTTTGGACAGCTGAATAGTTGCCATGGAAATTAAATTATTTCTCAAATGTGGAAGACTCAAGGCAACACTCCACGTATGGTTTTGATGAGGGAATAACATTATAATGATGTAAAGCTAAAAATATATATATTTTACAAACTACTGCCCCTTTAAGGCCTTCCTCCTGGCTCTGATTGTTACATTATGCTGTCACAAAATCATGCCCGTTTTAACAATGTAAAGAACCAAATTGTTATAAAAGTCACACACTGCAGCTCTAAAGGCAGCAAACAACCTAGAGCTAAAGCAAGAGCTCCTGAAGGATTGCAGATCCTCTTTTTGAAGATCTATAATCCAGAAGAATCTTTATATTGGTTCAAGTAATCATGGCCTCACTAGTCCAAATCTAACTGATGCTGACCTGATGCCTCACAAAGTTCTGTTTTTGATAGAAAGACTGATTGACCTAGGATCAGTGCTGCTTCCTCTGCACTGAGGAGGAGATAATGGGACACCCTGACATGAATGCTAATGAGCTTTTGGGTGCCAGCTGTAATATTCATACTGTGAGTTGATCAATGTTCGTTTCGGTACGCCTGATTATCTACCCTGAAAGACTCAAGTTCACGCTGACTGTAATATAAAGCAGCATGTATTCAATATCTCACAATACTCTCTTGTTCAACTCAATTCAGTTCATTTGAACAGAGCCGGATCGGTTCAAATCTTCCCACTTCACTTCGCCAAACAATGTGTTACAATGTGCGGGTGTTAATTAATCAATTAATTTCTCTCTTATGGGTCCTGCTCTCACAGTCCAACAGCAAAGAGCTCAGTTTGACCCAAACACTGAGCTTTGGGACAGTCGATCTAAGGAAATATCAGATTGGAGTAAATCTTTTTTTTCTATTTATTTGAACTCCACAACAAGAAGAAGGTGAGAATAAAAAATGTTTTCCTTTGAACACGATGGAGCTTGAAGTGGATCCAGGCCTGGGGTATACTGCCAAGAGAAATAAGAACGGTAAAGTTAGAGATTATAGGGTTTCTAAAGGAATCCTGCAGTTGAATTTACTACCTTCTGCTACTTATTTTACTACCTCTACAATATGTTTACTGACACAAAATGGAGCAGCAGGCTTTTTGGGGGGGCAGCAGTGGACTCAGCACTGAGCCAGGTACCATGATGGCCAGGCAATACAAAACTTTATCCCACTTTCTTGAAGGTGTATTTGTGAATTTGTGTTAAGACCTCACACAAATCCATATTTCCAAAAGACTTTATTTGTTTGTGTTTTAAGAATACAAACAAAATGAAATTAGTCAACTTCCAAGAGCCCATGATTTACTCTCATTAGAATACCGTGTTTCCCTGAAAGTAAGACAGTGTCTTACATTCTTTTTACTCCCAAAAGTACCAATATGTCTTACTTTCGGGGTATGTCTTATATTGGAAAAAAAAGTTTTGCCCCAAGATTCTTCGACAATAGCTTTTTATACTCCACGGTGTAGCTCTTCCTTTTACCACTGGAACCGGAAGCGCTCATGTCTACGGTAGGGGCAAAAATATACCGGTAGTGTACGGTATAAGCACTGCTTATGGTTCCGTATCACAGCCTCC